>PITA01020658.1:0-32500 GCA_004023965.1 Spilogale gracilis | reverse complement strand
CTAACCAGACACAGATCTGAATTTAGGAGGTTAGCACACCAGCATGGGAGTAAGCCATCACAGATGCCACAAGAGAGAGAAGTCTTGTGGGAATTCAGAGAAAGAAGATACTAGAGGCAGCATTTGTGGATGACATGGTGGATCAGAGAAGGAAAGTTTCATGGTAACAGATGGCAGTAGATCTGCACCTTGAATAATTTACATAAGGGAAGATGGGGTGTGTGTGTGTGTGTGTGTGTGTGTGTGTGTGTGTTGGTCTTTGTTGAGGGAGAAGCAGGGTATGTCAGAAGTAAGAATAAGAAAGAGAATATTATTGAAAATAAGTCTTTAATATAGGAAACTTGAATGTATACACTTGCCCCATTCCATTTCTTAATTCCTTTTTTTCCCATGGTGCACATCCCTTGCAACTTCTTGTCTATAGTCTCTTAAATGCTCAAATTATTTCAATTATTTTTGCCACCTTAGGACTCTTTTTCACCCAAGATCATTACTTTCCACCTTTCCCCATCTCTGTTCAATTTGAGTTTACCCAGAACATCCTTGGTTGCTCACCATTTACCTGCCAGCTTGACAGAGGTAGAAAATCTCTCTCTGTGGTGAATACAGAAAGCAGAGGTAAAGGATGGATACCTCCCTGAGAGGCATATCATAGGACAAGGAAACCAAAAAGTAGTGGAATGACCCCAAGGCTTGGAGAGAGGAGGCCTGGCTTCTGGTTCTAGTCCCAAGGGCACTTCATGATATAACCTAGGAAAATCATCTAACACTTCTGGGCCTCAGTTTATTCCTCTATAAAGAACTAAGCCTAGTGATTGCCAAAGTCATGTCCATCTCCACTAAGCAAAGAAAACTTAAGCCCTGGGAATAAACTGTGACTGAATTTGTTTACGTATTTAATCATCAAACCAGCCTCATGTCTGGTGCACTGCGCTCCTCAGACTGCTGCTTCTAGCCACCCCTTACAGCTTTGTCATTTGTAGGAAATCTCACAAGCGTAGTAAAAATCCTGTCTTTATTTTATTTATTTATTTTTTTGCAAGCCACTTTCTTCCAGCTTGTCATGATTAAGTGGCCACAGGAATAAGCTAAAGGGCAAAGGTGTTTTTATTGACAATTTGTCCTCTAGACCCTGCCTCAGGAAGAGAGGCAGCAGAGGTTAACTGGCTCACCAGCCCTCTGCGGTTTCCTAGTCTTTAGGTCCGTTAGTGGCTGACATTTTGTCCATACCACTATAGCTAGTGGCAAGACTGGGAGTGAGTGCCATTTCAAATGCCTGTGTGTGATTGTTCCTAGCTTTCTTTGTCTATGTCTAATATTCAGAACCAATAGTCCTGTACATTTGAGGCAGCAGATGACCTTAAAATTCCTCGAGTAACTGAATATCATTTCCTAAAGAAAGAAGGAAGCAAAGCTTGGTGACCACCAGTTCTCTCGTTCATTCAACAAAAGCCACTGACTGCCTACTGTGTGTCAGACAACACTCTATATGCTAGAGATGGAGCAGATAACAAAAGAGACTGCAGAAAAAGATAAAAAGCTCTTGTGGAGCTTACATTCTATAGACATACAAAAAGTGAACATGAAAAATAAGATGTAAAACCTGCTAGGTAGCTATGTGCACTAAGAAAAATAGAACAGGAAAATAGAAAAGGAAAAGAGAAAAATAAAAAAGGAAGCAGGAAGGGTCAGAAGCTGTAAATACACTGGCCATAAAGCCCTTTGAGAAAGAACCAATTGAGTCAAGACTTCACAGGGGGGTGGGAGGGGATGATGGACTGAACTATAGGAACATCTTCATGAAAAGGATTGCAGGAGAGGAGCCGGCAAGACTGAGGAGTCAGGGAGAGACCTGCATATACAAGGGACATCAAAAAAGTTAGAGTGACTGGAATGGATGCATGAAGAAGGCATAGTGTAAGGTAAGGTTGGAGAGTCACAGAGAAGTTTGCATGTAATGAAGGACATGCAGACCCTTGTAAGGACATTCCCTCTTGTTGGGGGTGAGATGGGAAGGATGTGATCTGACTGAAGCTCGCAGAGAATTACTGTTAAGAAGAGACTGAAGGATGTCAAGACAGAAGTAGGAAAACCAGTTAAGAAGCTATTACAATAATCCATGTGGAAGGGAATGACAGCTCTTATGAAAGTGGGGACAGTAGAGAGAATGAGAAGGGCTCAGATTCTGGGCATATTTTGAAGACAAATACAGTAAGATCACTGACAAACTGAACATGGGGTGTAAGGGAAAACAGTGTCAAAGACAGCTAGAGGGTTATGAACCTGAACAATTGAGAAAAATGAAGTTGCTTCCCAAGATGAGGAAGAATGAAGGAGAAATAGGGCTTGTTGGCAGGGGCGGTGGGGGGGGGGGTACAGGAGAGGTAGAGACTATGAGAGAACTATTAGAGAACTAACCAAAGGAAGACATATCTTTGGCGACTTAAAAATAATTCCATAGTCTGAAGATTTTATTTGGATATTATATTCTTATTTTCTGATGCTGTCCAGCCTAAACTTCTGTCTGTCCTTTGCTCTTAGAATGTAAACACTAAAATATTATGCTTAAAAAACAAAACAAAACTTTAGAGCTTCTGGATGATTACATTATAATTCAAGATTACCTTTTTTTTCAAGATTACCTTTTAAAAATGCCTTCAAATAGATAAGTTCCCTCCAGCTACTAATGTAAACCATGTACTCTCTTTTCTGGTGATGATGCAGGGAAGACCCTATCTTCCCTGAAGATAACTACCAGAGCTATTCCTTTCATCAGTAACACTCTGTACCCTTCCTCTTTGCTTTGTCTTCCCCCTTGGCAAAATCCCAGTGCCTCTTCAAATCCCCTCTCTCCTCCGCCCAGGAGCAATAGGATATGTGAACCTTGCTTGGAAGGCATGACTTCTTTTACAACAGTTTTATAGACATGATATGGAAGACACAGTCTCTCTCTATATTACCGTGTTACTCAAATAAATTAGTCACTGAAATATGTCAGGCTCTGTTTTTGTTTTTGTTTTTTTAAAAACACAAATCAAACTGTGAAAAAAGAAGGAAGAAGGCAGGGAAGAAGAGAGGGAGGGAGGAACTGACAGAAATGAGGAAAGAGAAATACTATAATTCTTGGAGAATAGGATTATAATGGGCAAGGCAGATGGACTCCAACATATCTACTATATCCTTCACTTTATAAATGTAGAAGGTGAGATCCAGGGTGAGATCCAGAGAGCTGGGTCTTTGGGAAGACCCAGAGCCAGGATCTGGCCAAGCCAGGAAAGGAATCCAAAATTTTGGACCTTCATCTTTAGCAGAAGTGAGTCCTCCTCACCAGGAGGGACTTGAAAAGAGAGGCAAAGGGTTGTAGACTCAACATGACAGGCAACAGGAAGCCATTGTGGGCCCTAGAGCAGGAGCAGGAAGTCATGTTTTCAGTGTGCTTGCTTGAAGGTAAGTGTTCAAGATGATTTAGAAAAGAGATAAACTGGTGAGAAGGAGGCAAAGCAGAGGCTATTCAGTCATGAGGGCAAGCAAGACTCTTGACCAGAATAAAACTAGAAATAGAGAAGAAAGGATGAATTCAAGAGAATTTTCCAAGGAAGAAGCAATCAGACTTCCAAGTAATGGGGCTGAAAGCAAGAGTCAAGTCAAAGACAACTCCAACTGTCATAACCATGGAGACTGGCTCACTTTTGTTCCAAAACCTTACAGTAACCCTGTGGATCCATTCCTAGAGGAAACCAGGGCCATCCCCCATCCCTGCAGCTGGAGGATGACAGTTCTGTCAGCATAATCAATAAAGCTCCAGCTCATTCCTGTGTAAGCCAAGAACACGCCCACATGGGTCTGTCATGTCTGTTCTCAGCTCTTTCTTTCCATCTTGAAGGTACAAAGAAAAATGCTCAGAGTGTGCTTTAGGCAAAGCATATTCTATCCCAAAGCTGAGAAAGAAAAAAGTTCCCTCTTGTAACATCAATACCAGGATTTTTAAAACACCAAGAAGTAGATAAAAGAAAATAAGCTTATAGCAAGGGCTCTTGTTCCTTAGTTAGGAGCATTTGCAGTGGCGTGAAAGTTGCCTAACTAAGCAGGCTTTGGGGAGAGGATATACCGAAGGAGATTTAAGAGCTTTGGATGAAAATTTTCTCAAATACATAAATAACTGGGAAAGGATCATGTTCAAGGGAAAGGGTATTCATTTTTGTCCTGAAGCTACAGATCATGAAAGGATGAGGCAGAGAAGAGGTGCTACCTTATGGATTTTTTTCTCAAGGAAAAAAGATCTTCATTATTAAAAATTCAAGACTTGAGAATTTTGTCATGGTGGTCCTCAGTCTTCCTATGATGAACTTCAATGTTGGAGTTTGGGTTATTGTGCATACAACTCTGCCTCTGAGCTTCTCTTTTCATATGTACCGAGGCATTCAGAATAACTTAGAGGCAAAGGCAAAGTTACACAGGAGCCTATCATAGATCCCAGAACCTCAGCCAGGTATGAAAAAGCCCTCAAAGAGTTATCTGGAACAGTTGGTAAACAAAAAATAATTATTCCCCTTGTGCTGGTCTCAATAATGGCCATCTTCAGGGATAGGGACTTTTAGAGACCTCAGAACACACCAGATTTCTGTTCCCGAGAGTTCTATGTCTTCACAATAGCTAACATTTACAGAACACTTTGACAGGCATTACATCATCTGCTTTTCACAATATACAAGTGTCTTAGTCCATCTAGTCCTATCTGGAATACAATACCAAAACCAGAGACTGGACAAGTTATTGACAACACAGACATTGATCTCTCAGTTCTAAAGGCTGAGAAGTCCACGATCAACGTGCCAGCAGATTCAGCATCTGAAGAGAGCCCGATTTCTGGTCGGTAGATGAGATGACAGCACATTCCCACTGTAATCACACATGGTGGAAGTGGCAAAGGAACTTTCTGGGATCTCTTTTATAAGGGCACTAATCCCATCCATGAGGGCTCCATCCTCATCATCTAATCACTTTCCAAAGGTCCCACTTCCAAATATCATCACCATGGGGGCCCTGAATTTCAACATGCAAATATGGAGAGGATACAAACATTCAGACTACAACAGTAAGGTAGAGGTTACCTTCCTGAACTGATGAGAAAACCAGGGATCAGAGAGGTTAAATGATTTGCTCAAAGGTATGCACTTTATAAATGATGAAAATAGAATCCAAACCCAAGGTTGTTGTGAAGACCAAAGGTAGGTCATGTCAACCACTCAGCAGCAAGTCTGATGCCCCTCCATATAGTACCTCTACCCCAAGACACAAGAACATCACCAAAACAACTTGTCGACCACTTGAGCAATTCTTCCTTCAGAGGATGACCAAGAAAAGTAGAATGATTTGGTTCATTATCACTCACTGTCTAGAAGACTCACAAGGACTTCCCATTCCTGTAATTTAATAAGCCAAGAAGAAAAACCCCACTTCACCAATGTCTTCCTAGTACACTGCAATGCATTTTGCTTTCATAGTCTAATACTCAATTAACTTATACTGATATGACATTGGTTTGGAATTTAAAATGTGGAAGCAAAGTAGAAAGAAACCAAGTTTTGCCTAGCACCTGCTGTATGTCAGAAACTATCATAAGCGCTTCTAAAACAACTCCAGTAGGACAGCTAGAAGTACAGTGTCTTGGTACAGAAGTGAGAAGGCATAAGAAGGCTGTATGATTTGTTCATGGTGTAAATGGTGTGTTCCAGAGCCAGGGTTTGACACAAGAAATTGTGTCTGGCTCCAAGTCCACCCTACTGCAACAAAAACACAGTGCCTCTTGCTTCCACAGGCTGCTAGGATGCTATTAAGTGTTACTTAAACCAGAAAATTCTAGCTCTTTCAAGACTTAGTATTACATCACTATATCAATATAATTCAAAGTGCCAGATTTTCCCCTGAGTTGTATTAAAGAGTCAGTTAACCACGAAAGGCCATTGTGTCCAAGGACAGAAACCAGAATTCATCAGTATTCATCCTCAGGGAGCCACAATACATTTCCCCCAAATTTGGATTTATAATAAATTCCACTACCATCCCAACTTAGAAAATGAAATTCTGCACCTAATGCAAAGAATTATAACCATTTCCTTCTTCTCTGAAGAGCTGCCATCTGTGGGCCCCTCCAAGCGTCTGAGCGCTGGTCACTGCAGGGTGCTGGGATCACACTATCTCATTTAATCCTCATATTAACCCTATGATGTAGAGACTATCTCCTCCGTCCCAGGCTGCAGATGGGACAGTTTTAAGTATGAAATGAGACACAAAACCTGAGTGTGGGCTCCTTGCTCCACTGTGACACTTCTGTCCACTTGTCTTAGGTTGAAAATCACCTCTTATAATCCTAACAGCTGCAGAAGGGTACCTAAGGATAACGTGTGTCACCCAGGATTTCAATAACAATCTAAGACAAATGTTTGCATGATATCCACACAAGAATCCTGTACGATAATTCAATGCTAACAGATTTTTTACAAATAAAACAAACCTATAATATTTCCCACTGCAACAGAAAGGGACTAAACTGTGCAGGTGCACAGTAATCTGAATTGGTGGGTTTGAAAGGGAAATTAAGGAAATATTTCAGGGGTGCCTGCCTGGGTGGCTCAGTCGGTTAAGCGACTGCCTTCAGCTCAGGTCATGATCGCGGAGTGCCAGGATCTAGCCCCACATCGGGCTCCCTGCTCGGCGGGAAGCCTGCTTCTCCCTCTCTCACTTCCCCTGCTTGTGTTCCCTCTCTGGCTGTGTTTTTCTCTGTCAAATAAATAAAATCTTAAAAAAAAAAAAAAAAAAAAAGGAAATATTTTAGGCTTCTAGCACGGAACTATCTAGAGAAGAGAAGGTGACTGGGATGACCAAAAATAAAAACAAAACAAACGATAATATATTTTTTTTTAATTTAAAGAGTTTTTTGTTTGTTTTTGTTTTTGTTTTTGTTTTTTTTTTGGTCTGGTCAAACTATGTACTATTTGCTTATGGATGGAAGATGTTCTAATATATGTAACCTAAACGTCTTCAAACTTTAGTACATGGGAGAAATAAAGCCTACTGTGGTCAAAGCTAAGGCTCTGACTTCTTGGTCCCACTCTCTCGCTCCCCAGTCAGGTCAGCGGCACTCTGCACACCTGTTCATCAGCTAAGCCCCAACACTTCTACACCTGTAAGTGCTCAAGCCACCTGGATCCCAACAGCCCTATGTCACCCTATTTCCTAGTCCAGGGTTCAGCAGTATTCGCTAAGTACCACTTCACTGTTCCCTAAAATAATTCTCTAACTCTCCCTTGCACTGGGTTCTCTACCTCCTTGCTATAACAGGTGAGTACTGCTCTGAGGCAAAACAGAACCCACGGCAGTGAATCAAAAATGTTAACATGAGACCAGATGAAAAATTGAGATGAAATAACTTACTTTCAAGGATGGTCAGGCAAAATAAAATAAACAGTGAAGGTAGAGAGAGGGGCACATAAGAAAGGTCAAACACAAAAAGACAGCCAAGTGAAGAGGTTAAAATACTTCTCCTTGGTGCTACATTCTATCTAACTCCTTGCTACACATTTGTCAGGTTGTTAGTATCACTGAATCTTTTTCTTCTTCAGCTGCGCTGGCCAATAAGGACAACCCAGTCCTGTAGAATAAAACGCTACTCTTTAGACCTCTGACTAGCCTTCAGGATAAGTAAACAGAAGCAACTGCTAATTTCTAGGAGTTGGATTGAATTCCAGAGAAGATAAAAGGACTATCCATGCATAAACTAATTTTCTTTGCTTCCACTTTGTCATCAATAGACTATGATGCAGATACTCAGAGCCAGAGCAAGTCCTATCAGATGAAAGGTGTCCCTTTTAGTACAGTTCCCTCACTGGGATACCAGACATGCAAAGGGATGTGTGTGTGTGTGTGTGTGTCTGTGTGTGTGTGTGTGTGTGTGTGTGTGTGCGTGAGAGAGAGATGCGGAATGAGGGCATTGCTTTAATCTGGTAAAATCATCCCAGAAGCCTGGAAGGACAAGTACTAAGCACAGAAGCTGCATATCCCCATACTTGCTCTCAGTGATTTTTTTCTTTCATGTAAAATTAAAGTCAGTTTCTCCTGTGAACCATTTTCTTGGCCCAATTTTGGGCTGGCAGCCTCCAAACTCTGACCAAGCCAACAACAGCAATCCTAGGTCGCACTGCTTGGGTGCTCACAAAGTGCCGGGGCCATGCTTTACAGGGTGGCATGTGAAGAAGGCAAAGAAGGCTTCCCCTCCCCCAGCTCAACCCTCTCTTGTGTTTTTCTTCCTCGTAGAGCTAGCTACAGAAAATGCTTCCACCCTTATCAATCTCAGGCAGAAATAGAACAGGGCAGGGTGACTGTTCCCTTGTCTGCTTTCTGGCTTCTAAGTGAAGCCAACAAAGGAGGTATTAGGCAGTGAGGCCAGAATCTTGAACTGACAGCATCACTCTAACAAATACGGTAGCAGAATGTGAAAGCATAAAAACCTATTGCTCAGAGAATCGGAGGTTATAAAAAAATTCTAGCTTCCTTTTGCAGCTATCACTTATCAAATTACTTAACTCTGTGTAAGGTACTGCATTAAGAATTTTACATGCATTTCATTTAATCTTCATAACAACTGCATTAGAAGGACTGTTTCACCCTCATTTTACATAAGAAAGGCAAACTCAAAGTTCAGAAGATACACAGCAGTTAAGTAGTGTAGCCAAGACCAAGACCCGGATCTGTCTCACTCTAAAGCTATGCCCTTGATCTCACCATGTTGCTTCTGGGCAAGACACTTACCAGAGCCTTCGAACTCTCAGCCAGTCCTGCCTGGGTCTCATCCCTCCCTCTGCATAAAGCAGCGAGGGAAACTTCGGAACTCAACTTTGATCATCTCACTCCTATGCGTGTAACTTCTCAGGGCTCTCTAAATTCTCCAGCATGGCTTAAGAAGAGCCTCCTGACTAGATAGTGCTCATACACAGACTCTGTTCCTGTCAACTCCTCATTCTTCTCTGCCCATGAAGATTCTGCCACCATTCCTGGGAAAGGCCATGTCTCCTCTTATTTGCAGGTATTTGTGTAAGATGATTCCACCTACCAACAAGAGGCTTGTCTCTCCCTCGTAGGCCCTGATTACTTGTTTTACCATAATACAAATACACCTCAAGGATTTGACAGTGATTTACTGCCTCTCAGAAGAGTCTTGAAGGTCTCACAAGCCCTTTTTTCTGGGGTCATAGAGCCACCCCTGCACCTGTGTCTTTGCACTTATCACACCAAATCAGTTTTCCCCCCTCCCCAGATTGAGGGCAGCAACTATCCCATATTCATTTAGTCCTTGAACTTGGCATCATGCCTGGCATAAACCAGGCCTTCTATCAATCAGCTCAGTGAGTGGGAAAAACAAAAACAAAACCAAAACCTTGATGCTGAAAGTGGACTTTTACTAACAGTGTAACATGAGCAGTAGATCCTAAGAGCATAGTTTCTTTACCCTTTTCATGATATAACACAGCATGATTTAAGGGAATTGTGTCTCCAGTGGCAAGTGGCTCCTAGTTTCAAATCCCAGCCATCAGTAATAATTCCCTAAAATAAGCCACCTTCAAGAGAAGCTTCCCTTGCCATTTCTCTCCTCTTTTCAGTAACAGCACTGTGTTTGTTTTCACCATAGTACTGAACCCAAATTATAATCATCACTCCACCAGACCAGTCCACTCAAATCAGGACCACTGCCAACCCTACTTTTCCTTTTCTCCACTAACCTCCAAAAGCGTCCGGCACATAGAAGGTGCTCAGTAAATCTGTGGGGAGTGAATGAATACTGTACCTCTTTGACCTTGCATAAGATTGTAACTACCACAGGTGACCATCACGTGGCACAGATACAGAGTGCTAGGTTCAGAGATGGTGTTCAAAGTGTATCCAGAGCTAGAGCAAGGAGGCGCTCTAGCTGCAATGATCTCTATCTGCTCTTAACTCCCCAGACGTGCTGGCTGGACCCTGTGAAGGGTCATGCTGTGGCTGAGTCTTTTTATCTACCCTTCTTCCTGTAAGTCGGGTGTTCTCCCCTCACCAGTTTGGGGTCTGAGGAAGGCAGCTGCTTTCCTAGGACACACTGTCCACTGGAATTCAGCTTACACTGGATCATTCTCTAAAGGCAGAAAAGAGGCCAAATAAACTTTTCAACCAAATGACCTAAACCAAATTCCAGTCCTTTTGTAATAATACTTTTTCTGTATATCTTAACTTTCTAAGGATCCTTATTACATCACATCGCTTTTACCACAAAGATTTCTTTGATCACTCTAACACTATATGGGTGAGCCTAGTATGTTTTAATGCTCATTCCCCACCAAAATGTCTGCTTTTCTTAGAATTCAGGCTGTGAATTCTAAGCCTAGTGAGCGAGAAACCATCCCAACCTCTTATTTCTTCAACAATATAAAGAATTATTGCTATAACCTTAATTCACTTTCCAAGATACTTTCATATGCTTTTCAGGACCACAGTAACTTTTCAGGATCACAGTAATCCCTACGTCTTCTTCCTTTGTTCTTTTTTTTTTTTTTTTTTAACAGTTGTGGCAATTGACAGAAACACTAACTCACTTACCTAAGGTCACGTGGCTGTTAAGTACTAGAGCCAAAGTTTGAACATGGGACTCCAAGTTAATGTGCAAACCTTCTCACTGATTTTTTTCTTCTTCTGAAGCACTTCCCCAAAGGCCACTGTGATTCATCAACAACGGAAAATAGAGCATGCTGGTTCTGACATTTTATGTCAAAGCAATGCATGAAGAGAATACAGTGTTGGTCTAGAACTGAGTCTACAGAGGCTCCTCAGGATGCAGAATTGCTTATTCCCACATCAACACATTTAGCATTTAGATAGCACTCAGCCCTGTGATGGGAGGATCAGCAAAACTTCCCCGAGAGCAGGTGCTTGTACTGGCCATGGGGTGATGCTGGGCTCCAAAGTTAGTCATTGGCACAGTGGTCTCTGTGTGATCCTCAGGTAACCAAGGAGGGAAGTGAAAAGATAGATGGCTTTGCTGGAGAGCAAGCCTGCCGTGAGAGAGGCACAACAGCGTAACTATCCTGCAGATTGGAATAACAGTGTGCTTTACTGATGTGACCTGGAATCTGGGAAAATGAGCTCTTAACTCAGTCTTCCATCTCTCTAAGCCTTACCCATCCCTTCTTCTAAATGGGGGTCAAAGATGGGAGATAATGGGTGTGAAACATTAGGGCACTTTGCATGTCATCAATGGAAACATAGGGTTCGCTGCCGCCATGTCTGGCCATTCATCAGGGCTTAAGTACCTGGGCTTTTGGGCTTCCCTCAGTGTGTCCTCAAGTCCTTTTTGCACAGTTTCAGTTCAGAAACCACCTCCTACACAATATCACTGTCAAAATAGGAAAACCAGCAGCCATGTCTCCAACAGACTACTGAACTCAATCAAAACTCAGTGGGGGAGGGGGACAAACGAACTTGTGTTCTCACGGGGCCTGTGTAGTTGTCCCAGAGTTAAAGAAAAAACTACATATATATTTATATATATGTGAAAGGAAAACAGACATAAAGGCTTGAATGGTTTTCAATCTAAATCTTGTCTCCTGACCTGCCGAGCTAACATGAGTTCTCTCCCTGTCTGTGTAAATCCACAGCCTCCTGGAACATAAGGTAGGGATATTGCTGGATGAACTGTTTTCATAAATAATCATTTTTCCCCATTTTGGCACTGAGGAGACAAGAACTCACAGGGGCTCAGAACGCGCTCTTCTCGGGGCCCAGCCTCTCACCCCGACCCCACGCCTCCCAGACTTGCGTGGAGCCACGTAAGGCCATCTGCACAGAGATCTCCAAACCGTATTTTGCCGGCGGAACAAACAATGTTAAAATGGCTTAGCCTTGTCAGGCAGAACTGGCTCTGGGAGCCACTGGGATCACATGCCTGGAGGCGCTGGCATCCCTTCAAGGTCACGGGTAGTTAAGGCTGGTGGTGAAGGGTGCCCCTCCTGCACGCATCCACCCTCGTCTCCTAGGTCACAGCTCCCACGAGCCGTCCTACAGCCCCTCCTGCCTGCTGCTCAAATATGATCCACCAGCTCGCCTGTTTTCTTTCCCTCTTACACTCCTGCAGGCTTTTTTCTTCCCCTCTGATTGCTTTCTCCCAACTGGGCATTTGGATTTTGTCTCAGGAATAAAAATTTTCAGGGCCGGATCCCTAACGGCCCATTTTGCATTAATGAACCTTTCAAATGCACAGCACCACTGTCTCATCGAAATACCTTGGTGCAACTTGAGAAACTAAACAAACAAATAAAAACAACAATAATAAAAGCTTATAGGGGCAAGAAGGGTTTACCATCCCCTTTATTTACTTGAGTATTGGGAAGTTTCTTTCACTGAAATAAAAATCCGGTGCTGGTCAGTACTTGGTTCTAATGGTTGCAGGGGTGACCTCATGCAGTGTTCTCTTTAATATAGTCACCAAGTGGTCTTCTACTTCTGCTTGAGGATTCCAAAGGCAGGGGCTCCTCCATGACCAATGCATCTTTATATATTTAGCATTTTGTTATGAAAACTTCAAAATGTTCCAAAAGGTGCACAAAGTAACGTGTAACCCTCAAGTAATGTCATGTTCAACAACTATCAATAAATGGCCAAACTTGTTTCATCTAGGTCCACCACCTCTTCCACAATCCTCCTCTATCATACTAATCTTTTAAATATTTTATTTATTTGAAAGAGAGAAAGAGCATGAGAGGGGAGAAGGTCAGAGGGAGAAGCAGACTCCCCACAGAGCTGGGAGCCTGATGCAGGACTCGATCCCAGGACTTCAAGATCATGACCTGAGCTGAAGGCAGTGGCTTAACCAAGTGAGCCATGCAGGCACCTCTCTACCATACTATTTCAAAGACAACCCCAGATATAATTACTTTATATCCATAAATATTTTTCTATGTATTTTATTAGAAAAAAAATTGCATTCCCCTTTCCAATCTCACCTTCTTATTAAAATGGCAGTTACTTTATCCTAAAGCACTTTGGGCATATCTGTTTGCAGTTTTGTGAATGGAAAGGTAATGATTAGAATAGGTGTTCTCTCCTTAATGAACTTGAGGACCCTAGTGAAAGGAAGCACACACATGTAACCAAGGCATTGATCTCATTTTCTATGAGAAGTGATGCAACAAAGTGAAAAAAATGTTGACAAGAGTCTCGTTGCTACCCTGTCACTTGACTGCTGTGTTACCTGAGTAAACGATATTCCCTCACTTTCCTCTTCTATAAATTGGGGGTAATCATGCCTGCCCCACTTGTTTCACAGAACTGTGACAAGAATCCCCTGGGATGGGCCGCATGGAATCACTTTGTAAAGACAATGTAGTGTTCAGGTGTAAGACATAATTACCAAGACACACACACACGAAAAACCAGACTAAACTAAAGAAGACACATTGCAGAATCCGAGCTCAGCAGGAGTGGAGAGAGAATATGGAGATTTTTTCCCTGCAATGCTCCCGTTATGGTTCCCGGAGGCTTCGGTGAACGCTCCTACCGCACCCTTGCTGAGGAGCCCTGGCGAGCACCAGCTGCAGCGCCGACCCGCGAGAGACCTCGGCTCGCGTGATCTCAATCAATAAACCTGCCTCCTCCTCCACGGTGTGGGATGTTCAGACAAAAAGCCACCAGAAAAAGTCTATTTTTCACCTTCTTTTGAGACCTGAACAGAGAAACAGATCACTGCTCTTTCCCCTCAGAGAGAAGAGAAATTGTCTAATAATAATACTTTTCCCCGGCTGGCCAGAGAAATAAAATGACCAGCTGAGCTGCAAGTAGATGATTATTCTTCCAGCAAAAACTATGATCGGTAGGAATTCAAAGACCAAAGGCATTTTAAAGGCAGAAACACCTGGGGAGAAGAATGGACAGTGGATTAAAACAAAAATTTCCCCCACCTGTTTTCCTCAGAGGGCCAGCCAGAAAAGAACAGGAGGCAGAACAGGCACTGGGAAGGAATAAAATAATGGTGGGTTATACAAAGGCCCTTTGTCAGAGAAGCATTCTGGGGCTGCCTTTCTCTCAGACATTCAGAACATGGGTTCTCGCATGTCCTAAAGGCTGCATGGGAACAAGATGGCGACGGGGCGGGGGGGGGGGGGATGCCTCTGGTTAAGTCCCATAGCCTTGGGCTATATGTGAAACAAGACTCCATTTTTTTCTTAATTTAAATAAATCACTGTGTATTCATAAAGGCAAGCCAAACTTCCATTAAAAGCAGCCTAGCCAAATCACAGTGGCTTTACGTAACAGAACTGTATTTCTCCTTCCTGCATCATTCCTGGCGAGGTGGCTCTTTGACTTAATTCTATTGCCAGCACCCGGAACAGCCCCACCAGGATGCAGGGGCGCTGTAAATGTTGTCCCTGTCTGGGCAGCCATCTCCTGGCAACAACCCCACACATGGGGAGGTCGCAGAAGCAACAGCTTTTGACTCTGACAAACTGTAGTATGATTAGAAACGGTGCAGAACTGAAGTGAGGGGAGGGAGGAGCTGGTTGATAGGCATTTATGATTACCTGCTTTACGCAAAGACCTAGACCATCTGTTACAAGGCAAACAGGAAAAAAAGACCCTTGATCCTCAAGAGGCTAGAAATCTAGAGGGTGACAAATATGCAGTCAACTAACAACTAACTAGATGTTGAATCTCCATCTATTCCATTCTCCCTCATTGTTCCAGCTAATTCACTCTTATGAGATATTGATGAATGTTACACACCATCTAGAAAAAAAAAACTTACGATTTAATTGTCATAGAAAGCGATGTTGAGGAATTTAATGAGCAGAAGCACAGTAAGGCAAATTAAGTGGTTAAGAGTTGGCATTAGGGTCAGAATACCTGTGTTCAGATATTGGGTCTGCCACTTCCCAAATATTTGCTCTGTCTCTGAGTTTTTTTCACCTATGAAATAAGGATAGACTGTTCCTACTTCACAGGTTACTAGAAGGTTGAATGAGTTATAAAGGTAAAGCACATATAAACATGAGAATTCTTGACTCACTCTGTTTGCAAATGATCAACATGCAAAAATCCTGCTCCCAAATGCACTCTTCTTAGCCTACTCTTGCACCTGTCTTGACCTGCCTCTCAGGTGACCTGAGGTGATCTGTCACCTGTAGGTCTATGCTGTCATCCTAGACAAATCCTTTCTGGTCCCACCTCAACAGATTTGTCTTGATTTCCCAGAATCAGAAAAAATGTAATTTTTTTTTTTTTTTTTTACTGAATAATACCTTATCCTTTTCCTAATTTTAAATTTAATTTTCCTTTTCTTAATGTGGCACATTTGCCTCTTCCCTCTCCAACATGGAGAGAAAAGAAGGAGAAAGCAATGAATTTCTGAAGAATCAGAGGGGCTTCTTGGAAAAACTGATATTGAGCTGTGCAGGACTGTGACAGGTGTGGGAACCTTTTCATGGCAGGTGGTTTTCCCTTTATTTGACCAGCTCTCGGGCTATGTCTGGTCTATCGATCATAACTTGGATTTGCCCTGTTTCCCCTTCCCCAACTTTTATAAAAATCCCTTTGCCCCATTCCTGGAACATACTGGGTTATAAATGTCTACATAATGAATGCATGCAGGACTTTTCAATGCCCCATATCCAGTTAAGTATCTAACCTTCTGACTCTCTTAACGATCCCTGGAGTGTATGCTCATCATCATCATTCTCCCCATCACAGTTACTTTCTCCTCCAGAACACTACATCCAACTCTTTCCCAGCCCAGTCTCAGTGTTCTCAAATGCCACACAGGCCACTAACTGCACAGGTGTCCTTATTGTTCCTGTATGGTACACCTCACTTGCTTTTGCTTCCATTTCTGAAAACCCACATGCTCAGATTTTATGTAATGGGTTCTTGGCAGGAGAATTATGGACAGGACACTGTCAACATTTAATGATCGTCCCACCCCCACTTTTTTTCTTGCTTTATAACCAGATCAAAAAATATCAAAGTTCTAAGGTGGGTTTCATTGGCCAGAATGGAGCAGAGCAAAAGGCATATGAGACTTGGAAGGCAAATACACTCAGGTACTGATATGTACTGATGTATCCCAGTAAGGGATGTGTACTCAAAATATATCTCAATATGCTTTGCTATGGGGAGGCAGGAGAAGAAAGAGCTTCATGTTTGGAGTTGGAAGTACTTTGTCTGAAATTCAACTCTGCTGCTAAATAATTGTGTGAACTTGAACAAGTCACCTAGCCTCTTCCCGACATCAATTTCCTCACCTGTAAAAATGGGGTTACTTGTTCTTCCTTTGTAGGGTCATCAAGAAGACTACAAGGTAGGCATATAAAAACCCCTATATATAGTTCTTGCCACACAGCAGATTCCCAATAGAAGATAGTGATTATTACTAAGAATTTTGTGATTAGCCTTGTCGATCAGTTTTCATTTGAAAACTCAATAGTTTCTCTTGTACTACCACGGATGGGCCAATTACTCTTCAATAACTACTCACTAAATACCTATTATTTGGGGCAGCGGGTGCCTGGGTGACTCAGGAGTTAAGTGTCTGCCTTCGGCTCAGGTCATGATCCCAGAGTCCTGGGACAGAGCCCCGAATCAGGCTCCCTGCTCGGCGGGAGGCCTGCTTCTCCCTCTCTCACTCCCCCTGCTTGTGTTCCCTCTCTGGCTGTGTTTCTGTCAAATAAGTAAATAAATAAAGTCTTTAAAAAACAAAAACAGGGGCGCCTGGGTGGCTCAGTTGGTTAAGCAACGGCCTTTGGCTCAGGTCATGATCCTGGAGACCCAGGATCGAGCCCCACATCAGGCTCTCTGCTCAGCTGGAAGCCTGCTTCTCCCTCTCTCACTCCCCCTGCTTGTGTACCCTCTCTTGCTGTATTTCTCTCTGTCAAATAAATAAATAAAATCTTAAAACAAAAACAAAAACAAACAAACAAAAACTATTATTTTTTAAATACAAGGTGAATGAAATACAGAGCCTGCCCTCCAGTGGGGGGGTGGGTGGTGGCTATTTATAAAGGGGTAAGCAGCCAGGTCAGCAAATGATCTGACAGCAGTACGAAAAGTGTAATAAGATGGGTATGAACAAGGCAGCATGCAGGCCCCAGAAGAAAAAAAGGCTTAGAGAAGCCTAAGAAAGTCAGAGGCCAGAGACATCCACTCTGAGGAAGTGACACTGGAGAGGTGTTTTAAAGGGAAGAAATCTCTGGAAAACTAGGAAGAAAGCAGAGAGAAGAGTAGCATGAAGCATTCAGGAATGCAGGAGTCTGAACTTTACAGGTAATAGGAGTTGTTGAATGGCAACGACAAAGGAGGATTTACATTTCAAAATTTTTCTTTGGATAGTTTTTCTTTCTACAATTAGAAAATGGATTTGAGTAATGCTTTTTTTTTTTCCTTCACACCATGGCACAACAGACATCACAGCACACAGAGAATAACAAAGGAATGACTCAGACTCACTGTCCTCTGCGACAAGACTGCTTTAGGTGAGAGGCGGCCCTGGACCCCACACTTTGCCCAGAGAGCCGAAAGGGTCACCATTTCACATGTACACAGCAGCCTTGCACCCACCAGTATGAGGTGGCCCATGAGCTGGAAAGATACGGATTCAAGGAGAGGTGAGATGATCAAGCAAGAGATGCCTCCGAGAATTAACTACACCGAGGTTCTTGTCTGGGTTAGTCCTAATGAGCAAAATGTGAGCAATAGCCAGGGACATAGATTTAGTGTCAAAAAGGTTGCTTGATGCCAGTGGGCCTGGGGTTTGGTATAGTTTACTAAAATGTCTCTTTCCATGGCATAAAACCTCCTAAAGAACAGGATGGGGAAAACCATTTCTTTCTCCGTTTTTGATAATTTCAATCTATATCTCTGAAGAAAAGCCCGGAGCAGCAGGATCAGCCTCAAGCCAAACTGTAAAATTGGTGACCTTTGTCTTGAGAATCTTGTTGTTCCTCCTCTCCCTCCCTATGCATCCACATCCTTCTCCTTTAGCCAGCCTCAGGGGTGCTCTCTATTTCCTTCCCCTCTCAGACCTGCCTCTCCAGACATCCCTCAGGCAGCCACTCATTCCTCAGTGTGAGTGTGTCATTGCACACCTTTTCCCTACAGCATGTGCACTTCGGATAGCATCTCTTTTTTAAACATGAAGACCTGCTTCCCTTTCAAGCTATTTCAGGCTTTAGGGCTCAGAAAAAAAGAGAGGTGGACAGATAGAGAGCCTTACCCTCACATTCCTGAAATAACACTACACGAGGTAGGTATCTCCATCAACACCTGCATGGTATTTAGTAGCTACCAAATAGTGCCTTATTTGGTCTTCTTAATAACCTGGTCAGTCAGAGGACAGAGCACATGATCATTATCCATTTCACAGAGAAGAAAAATGAGATCTGGACGGGTTAGGCGATTTGCTGAAGGCCTCGCAGTTCTCTTCAGCACTAAGGTCTAGCCTGCCAAATGGTAGTAGGGAGGAGTACCCTCAGCTTGCCCCATAACTCCCCGAGCTCTCCCACTCCCACCTCAGCTCACCCAGACACCCCTCCAGGTTTTTGTTTGTCTACCCTGGCTGGCCTTGAGTCTGGCGGCTCCCAGCTGGCCGCCACGGGAACACGGCTCACAAGGACAGAGATGCTTTGTTCTGTAAGACTGCATGTATCAGCGTTGAGACCAAGATGGGACGTGTGGGGACTGGGAACCAACAGGCATTGATGAGAGTCAGCTTGCAGGGCCTGATCTCTCTGAGAAAGCAGAAATTTCAACTCATCTTCTCATTTAAATCTTTTCCAGTTATTTTTTTTCTCAGACTCCTGATTAACATTTAGTTGCCAACTTTGGTTTTTTAAGCACAAAAGGGATAAGTGTCTGGCCTTCTAATGCATGAAGCAAGCTAAAACAAGGTTTCTTGGGACCACAACCTTTCACTGAACTCAGGAAATAGGGCATCCAGTCTCAGGAGTAAGTGGGGCTTGGGGGTGTAGCTGGCGGTAGAGGAGATTGAGGAGTCTGCCAACAAATCATGAGTGAGGCATCTGAACACCGATAGCACTCCCTCAGCACACCAAGGTGAAGAGCAGGAACTGCCCCTACTCTTTTGGTAAGGCTGTTTTTGTTTTGTTTTCAGTTTAGTTTGGTTTATTCTGTTTGTTTTCAAAGCTGTCCTTGAAATTCAGGGTTTGTTTTGTTTTTTTTTTTTAATTCTATTTATTTATTTGAGAGAGAGAGAGAGAAGAAAGACAGCATGAGAGGAAAGAAGGTCAGAAGGAGGAGCAGACTGCCTGTGAGGCTGGGAGCCAAATATGGGACTCGATCCGGGGATTCCGGGATCATGACCTGAGCTGAAGGCAGTTGCTTAACCAAGTGACCACCCAGGCGTCCTGTTCTTGAAATTCAGATAAACAAGGTTGCCCTGGTGAAAATACAGTCAATCTTTATGCTTTGTGTTATTCTTTGATTCCTTGAGAAGTACAAATTGTGGCTGGCCCCAAACTCCCACCTCCTGCCCTTACCCTATCCAGGATTGATGGCTTTTCCCCCAACATCTTTGTATCTGTGGATCTGTCTACTCAAAGAAGGTATTTGTTATCTGGATTTACTAAACTTTACTTCTGCAGTCCCCACTGCCAAGCTCTTCTCACCTTCTGCACGCCCCAAGTAGTTTTTGGAAGCCTGGTCTCTTCTCTGCTATATATATATTCCGTCTTCTCGTCATCACCTGCCCCATGACTGGAGGAGCTTCAGGCACTTGGGAGTCAAGCAGAGCTGGGCCAGCTGGACTGCCTGATGACTGTTCCTCCTCTTTATACTTTGTTTCTTTGAGGACAATAGTCAGAGGGAGACAGGAGCAAAAAGAGAGCCCCAACTCAAGTTGTTCAGGTCTTCCTCACATTCACGTAATTTGCAATCCCAGACCACACCATGTGCTCTTTGGAACACAGTATCTTTCTGCAAACCATTTTTCCCTTACTAACTTTGCAAATTGACTTGTTTCTGTCAAGGTTAAAGCTTAACTAGAAGGCAAAGAAAAGACTGAACAGAACCATTTTCTCTCTAAACATTTCCTCTTTTTCTAAGCAAAAGAAAAAGCTTTGATGGATGTGAAGGAGAATGGAAGCAGAATGGCTCTCAAGGCAACTTTCCATGGTGACTTGCTTTGAACTCTGACCAGCACAGGAATCTCTACACTTCTACCCTTCCCTCCTTCCCAAAGGATGCTCATCCAGGCAGCCTCTCCCTAGCACCACCTGTTTCTACTCAATGCAATTCTGTCTGCAGTGGGAGGAAATGTTAATGGCTGACCAGAAAGTCAAACTGTGCCTATTAATCTCACCAGCCTACTGGGACAAATTGCTAGCTTCAAGGACCACCCTTTTCTTTGAGAGGTGGTCGGGCATTTTGCAAGTTTTACTAAATCAACTCTAATTTTCCTCCATTTGAGGGTTTCCTTCCTTCATGTAAAGATTTGTTCTTTTCTGTTGTCATAAGAAAATTCAGAGAACTTTACTCAACACTGTTATTTTGTTGAGCAAAGTGCTCATGAACAGGGATCCTTCATATCTGAAACTGGTATGACTCCTAGAGGTATGACATCACAGGGTGGCTTACAAAATGAGCATGAGAATGTTACTAAACCCTTACAACCACTGGTTATCACATTGGAGGTTTCCAATATGGCAAGAGATTGGTTAAAAGTGATCACCTAATCATTTTAAGATGACTTAAGTTTCCTTTATGATTATCTGGAGCACTTATAAGAAATAATCTAAGTTAATTTTCACTTACATCCATGAAACATGCAAGAGTAAGTTTCACTTACATGGCTTACCTGGTTTTGTCTGTTTGAGGGACCTTGAAACCCGGTCTCCTCTTTGTTTTAACATTATTCTCTTCTCTGTCTGAACTGAAACTGCCATGATAATGCTAAATTCTTTCAACATCTCCTTAAGGGATAAGGAAAGAGTATCATGTGTTTTCACTTATTTGTGGAGCATAAGGCATAATATAGAGGACAGTAGGAGAAAAAAAGGAAATGGGAAGTGGGGTAATTCAGGGAGGGAGACAAAACATAAGAGACTTTGGACTCAGAAAAAACTGAGGGTCTTGGAAGGGAAGGGGTAGGGGGATGGACAAGCCTGGTGGTGGGTACTGAGGCCACATATTGCATGGAGCACTGCGTGCGGGGCATAACAGAGAATCTTGGAACGCTGAAAAAATGAAAAAGTAAATAAATTTTAAAAAGGGATAAGGAAAGTGTAGCTCACCCTACTTACAATAACCAATGGCATTTGGACTTGGGGGGAAACCAGTGGGTACTCAGTAACTCTAAAAGAAAAAACAGCCCCCTACGCATGTAGCTTTAACATGACCTCTCTTAATTCCAAATTTCATCCTAAGTGGTGTTGAGTGGTGAGTGTGAGCTTTCTTCTATCTCTTTTGGAACAACATGAGAGGGAAACCCTGGCCATTAGGCAGATTATTATTTCAGTGACAATCAGATACACTGGCTTCGAAACTCCTGCGATCTCCCTTTCACCATCATTTGACATAACAGGAGCAGAGACTCTCTCAGCTAACACACCAGCCATCACGGGCAGACCACCAGTTCTATGAGGGTGCCATCTCAGAATGTGCCCTCTGTCCTGAGATGGTCAGGTACTACTTGGCTCCTGCCCCAAGATCAGGGCTGACATCTACTTCTTGTTACAAGGGGCTCAACAAAGCGGTGTCTGAGTTTGCAACTTTGGAAATGGTGGGCAGAAGTGGACCTATACAGTTCTGCCTGAAGCAGGCTTTATCTTTGTTTCTAAATCTTGTTGTGTTGTGATAGAAGTCCAAGTCCTATTTTTAGGTGAGTCTGAGTTGATGTATGATCCTGTCATTTCTACAGAAGAAAGGGCCTGACCAATTATAAGAGGAGCCATGCCAACATTTCAGTACCAGTCCTTCCATACAAATCCTCAGGGGTCCCTATTCATCTCAGGAAAAGTCCAGACTTATTTACCTAGAACATTTCTTCTCAATGGGATGATATTACTCCCAAGGAGGCAAAAATGTGCTCTTGGCAGGGCAAGGAGAGGCAGTTTTTACTGCTTTTGTGTATAAAGAACGGTTGTACATATAGTACATAAACAGATATACAGTGTATCGATGGTATTAAAATTTCATGAGAATGAGAACAGCAAGAGAGGACAGGAGGAAAAATGTGTGACAAGGCTTCTTAGGGAAGAAATAATGAAAGTCAAAGTAGATTAACAATGACCTAGAACAAAAGCTTGACAATCTAATCCCTACATGCCATTCTGTCCTTTCTCCATCTGGCCAATGGTTTAGAAAGCAGAGACCCAGACAATCATGGGGATTTTTGTGGAAATATTTATATGTTGGAATTAACATGATAAATCTGTAATATTGTTTATCAGCTAAACTGGCATAAAATTGACATAAGCTACACTACTTTATATATCATCTTAGATTTCAATGTCCATGTAGCGGACTCAGTCAACAATTAACCTCCTGTTTGCTAAATAACTCTAAAGACTCTCACTTTAGTTCTGCAGCCATTTCCAGGGCATATCCTCATTTCATTTATTGCCCAGAATTGTCCACCACAGTTGGTATTTAACCCCACCTGTCTATTCTACAACACACAACCTCCTATCTTATCAAACCTTACCACACTTCTTGATTCTGACCTCCTGGCTGAACTCCCAGTACACGATCTGTTAATTTTCCTCCAGGATGTCACCTACCTTTTAGCCTTCCTCTCTTTTCTATACAGACCTGATTGAACCTTTACTTTATTCTCCCATCAGAATTCTTGATTCTTTACACCTCCCCTATCCCCACACCTTCTCAGCAAATAACCAAAGGGAGAAGCATCCAAGAAAGAGGGATGGCTCCAGTTAACTGCCACAATGTAATATCCTCACCCCTGTGTCCAAGAGACGGTGCCCTAAGAGTACAAATGCACACACATGAGCAAAGGGCCAATAAAACAAACAAAAAGTACAGCTGGACTACAGGTGTCCCTCTCCACTGAACATCATGCTAAGTTGTTCTTAATTAGCCGTTCTGTCCATTCTCTTAATCCAGAACCCAATCCTTATTATATTCTCCTCACTTGCCTTTCTCAATCCCACTCTACCACTGAAGCCAGTGGTCTTGCCCCATGTATGATTTATTATATAGGGAATTCAGTATGTCTGGTTAATCTCCCTCCCTCAGTAACTTAATCTCTTACCTGGAGAATTAACTATAATCTCTCCTTTCTCAACTTAATTTTCTCTAGTCTCATCAGACAACGGTCTTTCAGACATGTTGAAGATCAGACCCTCTGCTAACATCTTCCCCTCCACTCCACTCCCACTTTGAAGGGACCCCACTCTATCGCACTTCCTCCCATACACATACACACACACACACACACACACACACACACACACGTGCCCCTTCCCAGCCTACAAATGTGATTGCGTCCCTCACAATAGGGGGAGAGGAGCTCTTCTTTGACTTTCCCTCTTCCTCTCGCTACCCTCCAACATCTCTTCCCTATTCACCCAAGATTGTTTAAATATTATTTTGCACTTGCCATCTTTGTTTCCTTAACATCTCCACATCGTTTCTCAATCCAGTGCAATCTGAATATTTTCCTTAATAGTCCACAGAAATTGTTCCTTATAAAGTCACCAGTGACCTCCCAAAAATCAAATCCAGAGTACCCTTGAGAATTCTTATGTTATTTCATCTCACTGATGTACTTGCCATTTTTTTAATCTTCCAGGCTGGGAGATTGGAGAAAGGTGATGGTAGAAATACTACTTTCTAAACTTGAGACATTAATTTTTTTTCAGAAGGAAATCCTTAAGAACTTTCACAAGAAATGTCTCACATGGCCACCTTAAGCTGCAAGAATAGCTAAGCAGTAGAGTATTTTAGTTTGTAGCCTCTGAAATGGAAGAAATCAAGGGAGAAAAAAGTTGTGAATTTCTGGATTTTTATTTGCTAGTAGTCAATGTCTGCTACAGAGTATAAATGCACTTACTGTCTTGCTGTCAATTAACTTCAAGAGGCAGAAAGGCAAAGAGCACCCAGAAGGTGGACACTAGAGCTGGGAGGCCCTAAAACTGAATTCTGGCACTACCGCGTTCTAGCTTTGTGCCTTCAGTCAAGTTACTTGAACCCTCTGTATTTTGACTTTCTAATTTAAAAATCTGGAATAGGTAATGGTACCTATCCAATGGGTTCGTTGTGAAGATTGCATGAGTTAATTTATATGAAAGTCTTAGAACAGAGCCTTCCCCAGAGCAAGCATTATAAAAAGAGGTAGTGATTACCATTTTACTATTAGTGCTCACAAATACACAGCTCTACAATTCCCTTCCCTCCCCTAGCTCTGGATCTGTACAGCTAACTACGCACTAGACACTGTTTTAGCCGCAACAGGGCTGCCGTGACAAAGTGCTACACATGGGCGGGTTTAAATAGGAAAAATTTATTTTCTCACAGATCTGGAGGTTGCAAATTAAGGTGTCTACAGGATACATTCCCCCCAAGGGCTCTCAGGAAGTATCTGTGTCATGCCTCCTTCCTAGCTTCTAGTGATGACAAGTAACACTTGGCATTCCCTGGCCTATAGGCACATCACTCGCATCTCTACTTCATCTTCAGGCAGCTGCCTTCTGAGTGTCTCCATATCTCCACATGTCATTCCCCTCCCTTTGTCTCTATTTTCCTTCCTTAAAAGGACATCAGTCATATTTGATGGGGGCCTACCCTAATTAAGTATGATCTCATCTTAACTTCATTACCTCTGAAAAAATCCTGTTTTCAAAAAATTAGGACTGCTATCTTTTTTGGGAGGGGGATGCAATTCAACCCACAGATGCCACAGCTCTCACAGAGGGACCTTCTAAACAACACAGGATATCCAGGATTCTTCCAGATCTCACACTACGCATATTCAAATGACACACCAAGTCCTGTTGGTTCATGTTGTGTGTGTGTGTGTGTGTGTACGCTTCAGTACCAGCGCCAGTCATCATAGTAGTAAATACATATGTAGGTATATATGTGTACACACACACACACACTCACTCACACATTATTCCTTCCTCTTAATCCCTTTTCTTCTACTCTATTCTATTTGGGGCCTTCCTCCAACATTCAAAGGCAAAGATGCAATCTACATAAACTGGCATTTAGGTCTTCCAAAGGTCTGGCACCTGTATACCAGCTCCCATGTCCCTGAAATGTTTCCCTTCACCTAAAATATCTCTCTCTCTCTCTCTCTCTCTCTCTCTCTCTCTCTCTCTCTCTCTCTCTCCTTTTCACCTGGATCTTTTCCACTCACCCTTTAGGACTCCGCTGGATAGTCGCTTTCTCCAGAAAATCATCTCTATCTCTCTTGAGCCTAGCCTTCCAAGACTGAATCAAGTATCCTATCTTCACTTTTTCCTTAATATTCTGTACTTATTTCTATCACTGCATTTATCACATTCCATTAGAATTATTTCCATGCATGTACTACATACTGCTATCCAGGAAAAGATCAAAATTCAAAGTCTGAGGTACAATTTCTACTGAATGCATATTGCTTTTGCACCATTATAAAGTTGAAAAATCATTAAACTGAACCATCCTAAGTCAGGGACCACCTCTGATATTATAGGAAGGTTGAAAATAAAAGGAAAACAAAAGATATATTATGCAAACACTAATCAAAAGAAAGTCAGAGTGACTTTATTAATATCAGACTTCATACCAGAAATAAAAGGAGACATTACATAATGACAAAGAGTCAATCCTTAATTTTAAATGTATAAGCACCTAACAGCATTGCTTCGAAAATGCATGAAGCAAGAGCTGACACAATGAAATGGGAAATGGGCAAATCTAAACTAAATATGGTGGCTTCAATACTCTTCTTTAAGTAATCAAAAGAACAAGCTGGTAGAACATCAATAAGGATATAAAAAAATGAATAATATCATCAGCCATCTGGATCTAACTGACAATTCCAACTCATTTTATGAAGCCAGTATTACTCTGATATCAGAACTAGACAAAGATAGTACAACAGAAGAAAACTAGAGACCAATATCCCTCATGAACACAGATGAAAAATCTTTGACAACATACCGGCAAACCAAATCCAACAACATACAGTAAGAATTATACACAATGACCAAGTGGGGTTTATCCTAAGACTGCAAGACTGTTTTAATGTTTGAAGATCAAACAATACAATCTACAGGCTCTACTTAAATGACTAAAGAAGAAAAACAAGATTATTTTAATTAACATATAAAAAGCATTTGAAAGTAATCTCATACCCACTCTTGGAAAAACACTCAGCAAAGGTGGAAAAAAGGAAACTTCCCAACTTGATAAAGGGCGTCAACAAAAACACCCACCGCCAATATTATACTTAATCATGAAAGATGGAAAGGCTTTCTTTCCTGAAATGAGAAGTAAATCAAGAATGTCCACTCTCACTACTCCCTTTCAAGGCAACATGGCGAGAAAGAAAAATAAAAAGCATTCAGATTGGAAAAGAATAAAAATAAAACTGTCCATGAGACATCTGGGTGGTTCAGTTGGACAAGCGTCTGCCTCTGGCTCAGGTCATGATCCCAGGGTTCTGGGATGGAGTCCCACATCAGGCTTCTTGCTCAGCAGGGAGCCTGCTTCTCCCTCTGCCTGAGGCTCCTCCTGCTTGGGTGCACAGTCTCTCTCTGCCAAATAAATAAATTAAACCTTAAAAAAAAAAAAACTGTTCCTGTTAATGGATGACAATTGTGTATTTATCCTATCCATGAAATTTCAAGGAAGAAAAATGATTCTAGAATTAATCAGTGAGTTTAGCAAAGTCACAGGATGCAAAGTCAACAAGTAAAAATCATTTTTACTTCTAAATTAACAATGAACAACTAGAAACCAAGAATAAAATCCAATACCACTTATAATCACTTTTAAAAAATTTGAAATACTTAAGTATAAACCTAATAAAACAGATTCACAATCTCTATCTTGAAAGCCATGAAAATGTTAATAAAAGAAATCAAAGATGATCTAGATAAATGGAGACATATACTCTATTTTGTTTATAACTGGAAAATGTAATACAATCAAAATGTCAGTTCCCCCCCCCCAAACTGATCTGTAGGTTAACACAATTCCAATCAAAATCCCAGCAGTATTTTTTGTAGATATAGATTAGCTGATTCTAAAATTTATATGGAAAGTCAAGAAATTAAAAGAGCCAAAACAATTTTGAAAAAGTATAAAGTCAGAGAATTCACATTACCCAATTTCATGACTTACTATAAAACCTACAGTAATCAAGAAAATATGGCATTATCAAACATACACACAGATCAATGTAACAGAGTCAAGGAAAAGACTCACACAATGTGATTTTTGACCAAAGGGCAAACTCAACCCAGTGGCACAAGTTGGAGCATATGCAAAACAAAATAAAAACAAACAAACAAACAAACAAAAACCCCTTGACCTAAACTTTACATCTTATACAGAAATTAACCCAAAAACCCAAAATGAATCATAAATCTAAATGCAAAACAAAAACTATTAAATTCTTAGAAGAAAACATTGAAGAAAATCTCTGCGACCTGAAATTAAGCAAGAAGTTTCAGACATTAAGCCCTTTCCATACAATTAATCAATAAGAGCTCATCAAAATGAAAAACGTTTACTCTGTGTAGGACACCGAGAGAATGAAAGATGGAGAGAAAATATTTGTCAACTATGTATCTAAGCAATGGCAGGAATTCACAGTATGTTTTTAAAAATCCAAAACACCACAGAAAGAAAACAACAGAAAGGTTGGGTAAAGATTTGAAGAAACACATCACCAAAGAAGGTATACTGATGACAAATAAGCACATGAGGAGATAATCAACAGCAGTGGCCATTAAGGAGATAATTAAACCCCAAGATGATAAAACTGCATGGTTATTAGACAGCAAAAAACAAAATAAAACTGATACTACCAAGTGCTCGCAAGGCTGCAGTGAACTTGGAACTCTCATATGCAGCTAGTGAGAAGACAAAATGGTAAAGCTTTTCTGGAAAACAGTTTGGTAGTTTCTCCCACAGTTAACTTTAAATTTGCCATGTAATCCAGCAATTTCACTCCTAGGTATTTATTCTAGAAAAACAAAATGCATATTTATGCAAAACCCCACACATGCATATTTATAGGATCTATATTCATTATCCAAACATGGAAACACCTCAAATGTCCTCCAGTAGGTGAATTAAGTGAAACTGTTGTATATTCTTACAATGAAATATTATTTAGCAATAAAAAAGAACAGCTGACCTACACAACAAAATAAAGGAGTATCAAATGAACTATTCTAAGAAAAAAAAAAAAGCCACTCTCAAAAGATTCGATACTGTATGAAGCCATTTATATGACATTTCAGAAAGGCAAAAATGTTAACAGCAGAACACAGATCAGTTACTATGGCTTAGAAGTTGGGGAGCAATCATAGGTGACTTCAAAGGAATAGCAGAGGGAATTTGGGGTGATGAAACAGTTCTGTATCCTGATGGTGACAGTGATGTGGAGGGGAGGGCTTACACAGATCCATACAAAGAAGTGAACACACACAGTGACTTATATGTTAGTTTAGAGACACAAACTTCCTTTGTTGCACTGCAGTGAGAACTCAAAATGAGAATATCATGTGACAAACAGCCTTGAACAAGGGCTATACCTACTGAGTCCTCAATAAATGTTCCTTCGCTGCCCCCACTCCTTGTTTTTCTTAGCTAAGGCTAACACCCTTTCTAGTGGTCAGCGTCCCCCAACCCCAGCTAGAATCGTGTCTTTTGCACAGTTCAGAAATAGAAAAGTCTGGATCTGCATTCCACCAGCAGAGACCTGGCTCCTCACCACCAGGTTTTGGTCTTCAGTGAATGCAGAGGTCCTGTTTAACAGGAACATTTATTTCTTAGATCAATGGGTGTTTTCGAAATTGAAATGTCAAATGTCAAGATACAGATTTCAATCCTAGAGTAACATGAAATATACCCCTGTGCTCTGGAAATTGGAGACAGAGCCCTCTTTGTTAAATGCAAAATATCAATATTATTATATCATTGCTGCAAAGCTATTGCTTTGTGCAGTCATTCTAGAAATTATCATTTGTAGATTTCAGTATTTTTTTAATGAAGGAAAAAGTCCTTGTGTTTCCATTGACCACTGCTATTTATTTCTATCAGTTAAGTATTAGAGAGAAAAAAAAAAACATTTTGTTTCTTTTACGACATGTGAATTATTCATCCAGGATCAGCTCTGCGCTAGCAGTTAGTATCTAGAGAAGCATAAAGTGTACTTAACATTACTTTATATTCTTCTGATGCAAAAAAGAGGTATTTCTTGATTTCTGGTAAGATGTCTGATCCATATTCAAAAGACATAATGCTAAATAATTCTTTCTTCTTACCCCCCCCAAGGAAATTAAATTTTCATGAAACCTCTCCCTCTGTCAAAATTCATGTTGCTCTTAAGGGTTAGATATAGTTATTATCAGGTTACCGCATTAAAGACTAAATAAATCGTTCTTCAAAATTCTGTAATAAATAACATTTACTATCTTGGGAGTGATGGGGCACAGGGTTACCTTCTCTCTCTCTCTCTTTTTTTTTTTTTTTTGAAGATTTATTTATTTATTTGACAGAGCGAGAGAGATCACAAGTAGGCAGAGAGGCAGGCAGAGAGGGGGAAGCAGACTCCCCACTGAGCAGAGAGCCCAATTCGAGCCTCGATCCCAGAACCCTGACCTGATCTGAAGGCAGAGGCTTAACCCACTGAGCCACCCAGTCCCCCACAGGGTTACCTTCTGAGCACTGTCTTGTTTGCTTTCCTCTGAATCTATTTTAAATAGTTCTACGCATTTGTCTCTAACGGAGTTCATTTGAACATTCGACATTTGCACTTTACACAGTCAGTAAAAGATAATTATTCAACGCATATGCTTTCTGATTAAATGTGTGAAACTTCTAAACAGAAAATGGAAATTGGCTTAAAGTGCATTATAAAAGACTTAAATTTATCTTTGGTTCATGGAGCAGTGATCAGTTTTTCTCGTGGTGTTGCTGTGATTTCATTCTCAGTGATTGTCACAGTCAGTCAGAGCCCATAGATTCCAGAAGGAAGTTTATCCCTAGTTAGTCCTCCTGTATCTGAGCAGGAGTAGCCCCAAACTGACCTTTATGTGACAATCACCTTTCACTACGGCATCTTGAGCTAAATATTGTCAATAAAAATCACAGTAAGTCAGGTTGATGTTAACCAAAGGGTCCAAAAGAACTGCTTTAGAGGCAAAATATATTTGCCATGTTATCAGATGCTGAGACCCTAGTGAGTCATTAAAGTAGAATTCTGTTTATTCACTTTGACAGAGTAAGGGCAGCTATGAATTGTGTCCAGAACAAAATCCAGAATCTAAAATAACAAAAACCAGGTGCCTGGGTGGCTCAGTGGGTTAATGTCTCTGCTTTAGGCTCAGGTCATGATCTCAGGGTCCTGGGATCAAGGCCTGTACCGGGCTCTCTGCTTGGCAGGGAGCCTGCTTCCTCCTTCTCCTCTCTCTCTGCCTGCCTCTCTGCCTACTTGTGATCTCTCTCTGTGTGTCATATAAATAAATAAATAATCTTTAAAAAAAATTTTAAGTAACAAAAAACAAATTCTGAATTCATTTAATAAGACTGGCTGTCAGAGAAATTTGTGACAAAATCCCTCCTTGCACTTTTTTGAGGCTTCTTTGTGTTTTTCCCTCATTCCTAGCACAATCTCCCCAATTTCAATTCATTTACCACTTTTACTACTTTTGAGAGAAATAGCTAAGCCCCAGACCTGTCTCGCTCTCATTGGTCCCATTTTAGAACTCATGCTTTCCTTAAAACTTTACCAGCCCTGTCAGCCTAACCCTGGTACCAAAGCCAGACAAAGACACTACAAAAAAGGCAAACAATAGGCCAGTATCTTCAATGAACAGAAATCCAAAAAATCTCAATGAAATATTTAGAAACTGAACTCAATAATCATTCCACAATCATTCAATGATCAACTGAATCATTCACCGTAAACAAGTAGGACTTACCCTGGGGATGAAAAGGTAGTTTAATATTTGCAAATTGATGTACTATATCACTAACAGGAAGCATAAAACTATATGATCTTCTCAATACATGCAGAAAAAATATTTGACAGTATATTACATCCATTCAGGATAAAAACTCTCAACACAGTCAGTTTAGAGGGAACATCTTTCAATATAATAAAGAACATACAGGGAAAACTCACACCTGACATCATACTCAATGGTGAAAAACTAGAATTCCTCTAAAACCAAATTCCTCTAAGACAGGAGTAAGACAGGGCGCCTGGATGGCTCAGTCGTTAAGCGTCTACCTTAAGCTCAGGACATGGTCCCAGAGTCCTGGGTTCGAGCCCTGCATTGGGCTCCCTGCTCAGTGAGAAGTCTGCTTCTCCCTCTCTCATTTCCCCTGCTTGTGTTCCCTCTCTGACTGTGTTGCTCTCTGTCAAATATTTAAATAAAATCTTTAAAAAAAAAATAGGAATAAGACAAGGGTATCCATTCTCACCATTTTTATTCAGCACAATACTGGAAGTCCTCGTTTCAGCAGTCAGACAAGAAAAAGAACTAAAAACATCCAAATGGTAAGAGAGAAGTAAAATTGTCATTATTTGCTGATGACATGATACTATATATAGAAAACCATAAAGACACCACCAAAAACTATTAGAATAAATAAATTCAGTAAAGTGGAAGGATACACAGTTAATACATAGAAATCTGTTGTATTTCTATACACTAATAACAAAGTAACAGAAAGAGAAATTTAAAAAGTAATGTCATTTACAATTACAACACAAAGAACAAAATACCTAGGAGTAAGTTTAACCAAAGCAGTGAAAGACTCGTGCTCTGAAAACTGTAAGACACTGATGAGAGAAGTTGAAGATGACACAAACGGTCACAAATGGTTCATGATACCGTACTCATAAACTGAAAGAATATTGTTATATGTCCATACTTCCCAAAACAAACTACAGATTCAGTGCAATCCCTATCAAAATACCAACAGCACTTTTCACCAAACCAAAACAAATAATCCCCAAATTTGCATGGAACACAAAAGACCCCAATAGCTAGAGCAATTGTAACAAGGAAGAACAATTTCACATTTCAAGGCATACTACAAAGCTAGCAATCACAACAGTATGGTACTGACAGAGAAGACACACAGACCATCGGAACAGGACAGAAATTCCCAGAAATAAACTTATACATATATGGTCAGCTGATCGATGACAAAGGAAGCAAGAACATACACTGAGGGAAAGACAGTTTTTTCAATAAATGGTGCTAGAAAATTTGAACAACTA
>PITA01020657.1:0-34408 GCA_004023965.1 Spilogale gracilis | reverse complement strand
ATGCGGGGCTCGATCCCGGATCTCCGGGATCATGACCTGAGCCGAAGGCAGTGGCTTAACCAACTGAGCCACCCAGGCGCCCCTTGGAGATTTATTTTCTACTTCACTGGATTTTGTTTTTTGTATTTTCATATTTTTTGAATTTGCTATCCTGTTTCTTGACGTAAAAACTTAGATCACTGACTTCAGCCTTTCTTTTGTAACATGTGACTTAAAACCATATTAAGTTTAGCTGTATACCACAGGTTTTGATATGGTGTATTTTCATTATCAATTTTTTTTTTGTGATTTCTTCTGTGACTCATGGGTTTAGAACTGTACTATTTTTAAAGTTAGGGATTTCCAGTTGTCTTTTTCCTAACTTAATCCCCTTGTATTCCCAGAACATTATAATTTTAAAAAAATTTTTTGAGGTTTGATGGCCCACTATGGCCAATTTCAGTAGATGCTTCTGGCGTAAAGAAGATATGCACACTGTTGGTTTAGAGTACAGTGTTCTATTTGTCAATTAACTTAGGTTTGTTACTTGGGTTGTTCAACATATCTGTTATATGAGCTTTTGATGTAGTAAATGTATTTAAATATTTTTTCAAGATTTTATTTATTTGACAGAGAGAGAGAGAGATCACAGATAGGCAGAGAGAGAGGAGGAAGCAGACTCCCTGCCGAGCAGAGTCCGATGTGGGACTCGATCCCAGGACCCTGAGATCATGACCTGAGGCGAAGGCAGAGGCTTAACCCTGAGCCACCCAGGCGCCCCTTAAATGTATTAAAATATTTCTTAAAAAATTAAATTCCACAGCATTTAGGAATTTCATTTTATTCTACACTTTTCTATTCCACATTTTCCTTGGGCTTTTGACAGCAATACCTTTGTCTATCCCCTCCCCCATCCTATCTTAGCCTTTGAGCAGCAGGAGTAGTAAGCAAAGGATTATATTATATAGACAGTATATATTATATTATATAGACAGTAAGGCAGGCAGGCAGGCTCTGAAGGTTACCAGTGCCTCTCCATGCCCTGTTCCACCACTCATGGGCCCTCCAATGCCTTGGAAAAAAGCTGAACGCAGAGGTTGGCTCTGTCCTGCTGAGTGCCAGGAACAGGCATGGAAACTCTGGGGATGTGTGTTAAGTCCTGAACCTCAGGAGGAAACGAATATTAAAGTCTGTGATAAAATGTTTCCAGCACTACCTCTTCAAGTCTTTCCCACACCATACTAAATTCTGGCCATGACAGTGAGGAGTGAGGCTGTTTAGCAAAAGACATTTTATCAGATAAAGGGTACCACCCCAGCCTCCCAGTTGTTTTGTTTTTTTTAATTTTATTTATTTATTTGACCGAGAGAAACACAATGAGAGAGGGAACACAAGCAGGGGGAGTGAGAGAGGGAGAGGAAGCCCGATGTGGGGCTTGAACCCAGGACTCCAGGATCATGACCTGAGCCAAAGCCAGCCGCTTAACGACTGAGCCACCCAGGCGCCCCACCAGACAGCTTTTATCCAGCAGCAGGACTCTTTCCAAAGGACCCAGCCATAGGGGAACCATCACCACCCTCCCGGCAGAACAGTGTGCTTGTGTCGAACAGATGGCAGAGGCAGAGGTGACAAGGGTCATGTGACCGGAGTGCCTAGAGATCTCTATATTGACAAAATCAAATCTCCAGTTTAAAGGAAAAATTATTTTTGTAAAAACAGAAAGAGGTTTTATTTCAATCCTGTTAGGGAGTGAGAGGGATGGCAAACAAAAAAATGAAGGGAGGGGTCTGTTTATACACACATGACATCAGGACCAACCACAAGGAATAATTCCCATTTTCATCCCTCCCTCAACTCTTAGGTGGGGCCCAGCATCAGCTGAGAATAGATGGAACAGGAATTAAGACACGATTGGCACAATAACATGGCCAATGCACCAAACGCCAAGAGAGAAGAGAATTTCCCAGAGAGCAAGGCCCTGGACCTCAGCTGCTTCCCCAGTGGAGGGGGAATGAGAAAACTTTGGCTCAGCAGGAAGGCAGTTGGCAAAACTCAGAGATCCCTTAGCTGACCTCTCCAGCTCACAAAACTATGGGCGGAGGGAAGTCCAGACGTCTATCCAGTACATGCTGTTCTCTGCTTTCTCTAAGACCTCTTCTCTTCAGGCTTGAGACTGAGAACTCACCTGATTCTCCTCTTAGTTTTGGAAGACAGGGGAGTAAGTGCTTATTCTGTCCTTCCTACGTCTAGGCTACTCAGTTACTACTTTCTTGGCTCTAGAGACAGAAACCAACTAACGAGGCCGGCTCCCTTTGTGAAAGTCGGCTTGAAAGAGCCCTTGGGTTGGCAAAACTGCCTCTGCAAAGGTTTCTCTGAGCTCGCTCCTTACAGACGGACCCTCCTCGAACTTGTTTGGAGATACCTTCATCTGTGAGACATGGACAGAAAATACCTTGTCTCTCTAGAGTTGGATTGATAATCCCATTTTTGGAGATGTGGATGAGAGAGAGGGCAGTGCTGGCACAGAGGAAGGACTGGGGAAGGTAAGGCAGTTTATACTATGTGACAGGTTCGAGTCTCTGGATTGCGAAGAGTCATCTGGATCTCCAGAGGGGGATTCATGGACTCAGTATGAACAAGTGGAGGTACTTTAGTGGCAGCCCTGTAGTTCCCACAGACCAAGAGGGAATGTGTCCAAACCCCCGCCCCCCCAAAGACAGTGAAGAAGGGTCCAGCCCTCTATCTTAAATCTGAATAAAATGAACTCATTCAGCTAATACCACTTCAAGTACAATCATGAACGCAGGTGGAACTGCAGAAATTCATACTAAAGAATGGGATCAAGTAGCCAATCATCTTGATCCCAGGCACCTTCCCCTTTAACAGTCATCCAGAAAACCTCTCTGAGGACTGGAATTGAAGGTGAGGTCCATGCTGCCTCTCCTCCCCCAATATGAAACTCTTCCAGGACAGCCTGATGAATTAAGACGTCTGTGGGAAGCTTAACAGGAGGGATGTGGAAAAGGGACAAGCACTGAGATTTGGAAGAGCTAGCAGCTAGAGCCAGAAACAAGGTTAGGGTCCTTGTGGCATCCAGAACTGGGACAGAAGGATGGAAAGGGAAGGGAAAGAGGCGGTGGGGTCCTGTTGTCCTTTGGCTTTATCCTTCCCCTGCCCCCCATTCCTCCCCACAGTTCATGCAGCTATTGGCCTGCTAGAGGGGATGTAATGCCCAGACCAATTTTTTATTAAGTTTATGCAGCTAACAGATTTGTAAACAGTGCCAACTGACAAAGTTTTGCTGAGTATCACAGCTTGTGTCCACTAAACACACCTCTCTCTGACATCAAAAACAAAAGACCAAGGTAAACAAATACTGAGAGAGAGGATGAAGAGAGACATCTTGAGTCTTCCAGGAAGGCAAAATAAAAGACTGCACACGGCTTGGTCCCAGGCATTCAGCATGCCCAGCGTGCTACAACTGCCATATCCCCAGCCCTGCCAGCGGCTGGTACGGGTTGGGGAGAAGGGCCATTGTGGGCACGCTGCAGACACAGCATTTGCTGGTGTTGACACCCTCCTGGAGCTGTGGTGGCAGACTGCTGTGTCAGGAGCCCATCTCCTGGGAGTAGCAGAAGGAGCCAAGGTCCCGGAGGCAGCCCAAGATGGCAGCCCATTCACCCCAGGAGGTGACCATGCCCCTCTTCTCCAGTGCAGTTCAGCATTGAGGTTGTCTATTCCTGGTCGGCGGTAAAACCTGAGCTGTTTTCCTCGTGGGGTCCCCCCTCCCTTCCCCAACTTGGGGGAGTGGTAGAAGGGGGTGGGGGAGGATCACTGAGGGGGCAGGGGGATGCCCCGGGGATCGGTGACCTGGCCCTCTTGCAGGTTCTTCACCAGTTGTGCAAGCCAGCGTTTCGTGGTGGTGTCATCTTTTAGCACCTGGGCGAAGGTCGTGTCCTTCAGCTGGTCAGGGAGGCATTGCCTGAGCGCTTCACGTGCCCTACATCAGAGACAAACAAGCCAACCAGGGAGACCAGCAAATAAACCCACGTTTGGGGGACAGGGAAGAGGGCCTTTCTTAGAGACATAAATATACAGAATCCCGGGAATTGGAGTTTAGTTATCTTAAGAATCCATTAAAATTCCTTAACACCTGTATTAGCCATGGGCTCAGAGATCTCCAGGGTCTGTCATCTTTGAACCTTTTCAGGATGACGTCTCAATGTGGAATTTCAAGACACAGCAAAATGGAATGAAAATATGCTCATGGAAAAATCGGTGGGTTATAATAAATGAAGCATTTCCAGAATGAGTACATGAACAGGGAAGATGACTCGGGTCACAGTATGATAATTTAGTGAACTTTAATTCTAAATTAATATGAATTTGTATCTAACAACTGCTTCAGTTTTGTTCTCCCTTTCCTGTTTTCTTTTTCTTTTCTTTTTTTTTTAAAAGATTTTATTTATTTATTTATTTATTTACTTATTTATTTATTTATTTTTAAAAAGATTTTATTTATTTATTTATTTGACAGAGGGAAACACAGCCAGAGAGGGAACACAAGCAGGGGGAGTGAGAGAGGGAGGAGAAGCAGGCTTCCCGCCGAGCAGGGAGCCCGATGTGGGACTCGATCCCGGGTCTCCAGGATCATGACCTGAGCTGAAGGCAGTTGCTTTAACCAACTGAGCCACCCAGGCGCCCCTAAAGATTTTATTTATTTATTTGACAGAGAGAAACATAGCTAGAGAGGGAACACAAGCAGAGGGACTGAAAGAGGGAGAAGCAGGCTTCCCGCCGAGCAGGAAGCCCAATGTGGGGCTCGATCCCGGGTCTCCAGGATCATGATCTGAGCTGAAAGCAGTCGCTTAACCAACTGAGCCACCCAGGCGCCCCTTCTTTTTCTTTTTTTAAAGTAAGCTATGTGCCCAATGCGGGGCTCGAATGCATGACTCCAAAATCAAGAATGGCACGCTCTACTGAGCCCACCAGATGCCCCTGCTTCAGTTTTATAGTTAAAATGCTTAATAAGAGATGAGAAGTAAAAACAAATCTACGGTAACGACATTATCAGATTAACTGCCAAATGTTTCATTTTCTTTAAAAGATGACCAGCAGAACGTCAAATCTGAAAGCCTCAAAAAGGTAAATGCTAATGGTTTATAAAATCTGTTTTAAATAAAGTTATGGCTTTTGTACTCAGACTAGGTTTAAAGAAACATAGTTTCAAACTGATGAAAATGGGAACCACTGAAGAACAGGACAAAATTGTGGAAGAAATAGCTAGGGCTTGAATAACCTCAGTGGCAGAAGGCCATGTTCACATTAAATCGAGTTATCCCCACTCCTAGGAACATAGAAATTGCCCCATTACGTGGTTTAGCAGAACCTGAGCAAGTGGCTTTCAGCATGAATTATGGATTTACAAAGCTAAAGGTCAAACATTTCTAAAATGCATTATATCTACAATGTATGATTTCTGACAGAAAGATTATGAGCATAGATAAAATAATTAGCTCAAGGACTTCACAGGAATCAAAGAGAGGGCTGAAAATATAATTCAAGCACCCTCTGGGCTCCATTCCTTTCTTAAGAGATCTTTGAAAATAAACTTGTCTTTCTGACCACCTGGGGCAGCAACAGAGAGCTCAAATCACAGGAGTAAATGTATCATAAGGTTCCCTGGGAACTGCCTGGACTCTCTGGAATTCCAGAGGAGGGTATAGAGTTATAGAGATAAAACTCTGATGGGCTTTTTAAAGGTAAGCTCTGTGCCCTGCATGGGGCTTGAACTCACGGCCCCGAGATCAAGAGTCACACGCTCTACTGAGCCAGCCAGGCGTCCCCAAAACTCAGATGGATTTTTAAAATTTAGCACTTCAGATTTTAAAAGGATTTAGTCAATTTCTGTCAGACTTCTTATCATTATATTCCTTCTCAACCCTAAGGATATAGGAGCTATGCCATGAGATGGGGCAACTATTCACCAGTGTATTTCCCCAAAGAACTATAAATCCTGTAAATGTTTACCTGGGATTATCTGAGAGTCGAAGGTAACACCTCACTACGTGCTTCAGCAGACGGGCGGAAGGCTCTTTGGATAGCTGCAGGACCATCTTACCCTGTTTTCCCCCAAAATGGGTTGAGGTAGGAAAAAACACACAAACACAAAATAATCCTAATTGACATCGGAGATCAGATACTTTAAGAATCATTATAAAGGTTCCAAGAAGCTGTTTAGTGCTGACTACAAAGGGACTAAGCTGTGTGATCAGAAGTAACTTTATTTATTTATTTATTTTTAAAAGATTTTATTTTATTTATTTGACAGAGAGAAACATAGCCAGAGAGGGAACACAAGCAAGGGGAGTGAGAGAGGGAGAAGCAGGCCTCCCGCCAAGCAGGAGCCCGATGTGGGGCTTGATCCCTGGTCTCCGGGATCATGACCTGAGCTGAAGGCAGTCGCCCAAGCAACTGAGCCACCCAGGCGCCCCCATAAGTAACTTTAAAGGGATAGATGAAAGAACTCACCAGGATCATGGCAACATGGGAGAAACGCTCATATGTCTGACATATGTATGCCAAACCTGTGTCATCTAAGAGAATCTTCTGGAGGATGAATGTGGCAACCTGGAGTAAAAACAAAAATTAAGAAGTCCAAAAGGTTGCTCAGACTTGTCTTGCAATGGTCGATTCATCTTCCAGGAAGAATTGTGAATCAGAAAATTAAGCAGATACTCTAATATGTACAACTTAGGTGATAAGATATGCACAGTTTAAACAAAATTAATTAACATTACCATAGTGAATACTATGTGCCAAAATATTTCCTAAAGGCATAACATGCCTTTTTTTTTTTTTTTTTAAAGATTTTATTTATTTGACAGAGAGAACACAGCAGGGGGAGCAGCAGGCAGAGGGAAAGGGAGAAGCAGGCTCTCTGCTGAGCAGGGAGCCCGATGTGGGGCTCGATCCCAGGACCCTTGGATCATGACCGGAGCTGAAGGCAGACACTTAACTAACTAACTGAGCCACTGAGGCACCCTGCCTTATTTTCATTGTCAACCTATGAGGTAGGTACCACTGTTACTTTTTCTTTTTTTTACAAGTTTTCTTTTTTTCTTTAAGATTTTATTTATTTGACAGAAAGAAACATAGCAAGAGAGGGAACACAAACAAGGGGAGTGAGGGAGAAGCAGGCTCAGCCACCCAGGTGCCCCTGTTACTTTCTTTTTACATAAAATAGGTTCTGGGTAATTATCAGATTCTTAAAAATGTAGGTACTTTTTCAGTTATCAAACCCTGACTATGTGCCAGGCATTAAGTGCTAATTAGTAACTTGTCAGGTTAAGGTCCTAAGTGACAAAGCCTCTAAGTCATGGAGTTGAGATCCAAACCTACTTTGAATACAGAGCCTTTTCTTTTTCATGAGCCAAGATGAGTTTAGAAATTCACCTATGCCTCCTCTCTTCCAAATGAGGTAAGAAAAGCTTTTCCTCTTTTTTCTTCTTTTCTTTTCTTTTTTTTTTTTTTAAAGTAGGCTCCATGCCCAGTATGGAGCCCAATTCAGGGCATGAACTCAGGACTCTGAGATCAAGACCTGAGCTGAGATCAAGTGACGGACACTTAATTGACTGAGCCACCCAGGTGTGCCAAGCTTTTCCTACTCTTAAAAGATCTTTAAGAATTAAGATGCTAGGGGCACCTGGGTGGCTCAGTTGGTTAAGCAACTGCTTTCGGCTCAGGTCATGATCTTAGAGACCCGGGATCGAGCCCCACATTGGGCTCCCTGCTCCGCAGGAAGCCTGCTTCTCCCGCCCTCACTCCCCCTGCTTGTGTTCCCTCTCTAGCTGTGTTTCTCTTTGTCAAATAAATAAATAAATCTTAAAAAAAAAAAAAAAAAAAGAATTAAGATTCTGAAACCTCCCATCTAACATTATTCCAATAATAGTGAAGAATATCCTCAAAATTTTTTAAAAATATTTTATTTATTTATTTATTTGGCAGACAGAGAGATCACAAGTAGGCAGAGAGCCCAATTCGGGCCTCGATCCCAGGACCCTGAGATCATGACCTGAGCCAAAGACAGAGGCTTTAACCCACTGAGCCATCCAGGTGCCCAAGAATATCCTCAATTTTATCTTGCCTTTTGCAGCAGCGTGGATGGAACAGGGTATTATGCTAAGTGAAATAAGTCAGAGAAAGACAATTATCATATGATCTCACTGATATGTGGAATTTGGGAAACAAGGCAGAGGATCACAGGGGAAGAGAGGAAAAACTGAAACAAGAGGAAACCTGAGAGGAAGACAAAACAGAAGAGATTCTTAATCTCAGGAAACAAACCGAGGGTTGCTGGAGTGGAGAGGGTGGGAGGGATAGGATGGCTAGGTGATGGACAGTGGGGAGGGAATGTGCTATGGTGAGTGCTGTGAATTGTGAAAGGGTGATTAGTCACAGACCTATACCCCTGAAATAAACAATAAATTATATGTTAATTAAAAAAATTACCTGTGTGTACACACACACATGAATATCCTCAATTTAAACTCAGTAACTCTTGCACAGAAGGGACTAAAAAATACTAGCTTAGCTCAAGTTAAACAATTATCTTAATGATCTCCTTCCTCAGCTGCTCATCAGAACCAACTGTGACAACTTTTTTATTTTACTGTTTTACTTGGGTACAAAATTGTAGTTGGGCTAAATAATGGCCCTCAAAGATATCCAGGCTCCAATAACCAAATTGTGTGAATGCTACCTTCTATTATGGCAAAAGGGACTCTGCATATGTGATTAAGGATCTTGGGGACACAAGTGCCTGGCTGGCTCAGGCAGAACAGTACATGACGCTTAATCTCAGGTTGTGAATTCGGGTCTGGTGTAGAGATCATTTTAAATTAAAAAAAAAAAAAAAGATGATGACCTTGGGAGATGAATCATTATGGATTATCCAAGAGGGCCTTAAATGAAGTGTCCTTATAAGGAGTTGAAGGGAGATTTGACCCCCTAGGTGAAGATGATATAACAGAGCACAAAGAGATTTCAGCAAGTCACATTGCTGGCTTTGAAGATGGAGGACAGGAGCGTGAGTAAAAAAATGTAATTCTCGAAGCTGGAAAAAGCTAAGAAAGGGGTGCTCTCCTAGAGGCTATAGAAGGAGTGTTGCCCTACCAACACTCTGACTTTAGCTTGGTGAATCTGATTTACAATTTTTAAGTTGCAGAACTCTAAGAGAACAAATTTGTGTTGTTTTAAGCCACCAAGCATTTGTTATGGGAGCAGGAGGAAATATACACAGTAAAATGTGTATAGTGCACAAAGTGCACTAATCTTCAGTGTAACTTAACTGTATTTTTAGCTAGGTACACATTTAGGAACCACAACCAGATTAAAATATAAAAGATATCCAGCACTCCAGGAGATTCCTTTGTACCTTTTCTCAATCAATACCCTTCCCTGAGAGGGGCGCCAAAGTGGGTCAGTCAGTTAAGTGTCTAACGCTGGGTCAGGTCATGATCTCAGCATCCTGGGATTGAGCCCCACATCAGGCTCAGTGCTGAGCGGGAAGTCTGTCTTGCCCTCTCCCTCTGTCCCTTCCCCTGCTTGTACATGCTCTCTTTCAAAAAATAAATCTTAAAAACAAAAACAAAAAACACCAAAAACCCTTCCCTGAGAAGTAAACACTATTCAGACTTATCTGCACTGATTGGTTTTGCCTGTTCTCGACTTTCACATAAATGGAATCACACTGTATGAATTCATGTACATGCTGGATTCTCTCACTCAATATAATCCCTGTGAGCGACAACTGTGCTGCCTCTGTCAGTATTCTTCCTAATTACCGTGGAATTTATTTTGTGGCTATACTACAATTTGTTTATCTTTTATGATTAACACTGCTATAAACATTCTTTTTTTTTTTTTTTAAGATTTTATTTATTTATTTTACACAGAGAGATAACACAAGTAGGCAGAGAGGCAGGCAGAGAGAGGAGGAAGCAGGCTCCCTGCCGAGCAGAGAGCCCAATGCGGGCCTCGGTCCCAGGACCCTGAGACCATGACCTGAGCTGAAGGCAGAGGCTTTAATCCACTGAGCCACCCAGGCGCCCTGCTATAAACATTCTTATACATACCGTGACGGAAACGAACTCATTTCCCTTGGATATATACTCAAGAGTGGAACTGCTGGGTAACAGCATAGGATGATGTTGACGGTGGATACCGCCAAATAGTCTCCCAAAATACTTATAACATCCTCTCACCTAGGAGGACTGTATAAGAAACACCAGTGTCCAGACTTTACCACCACAGAAAATGATTAAGTAGGTCAGAGATGGGGCCTGAGAATCTTTAGTTTTAAAACACTTCACTGGGGCGCCTGGGTGGCTTAGCCAGTTGTCTGACTCTTGATTTCAGCTCAGGTCATGATCTCAGGGCTGTGAGATCAAGCCCTGTGCTGAGCTCTGCCCTGGGCATGGAGTCTGCTTAAGATTCTTTCCCTCTGCTCCCCACCGCCTCTGCACCCACCGTCCCTCAAAACACAAAAACCACTTCACAGGTGTTCATTCTGCACAGCCCTAATTGAGACCCTCTGCTTTACTGAGTGCCTACTACAGCAAGGTGTTAGACTAACTATTGTATATAAAAAGTAAACATGGTAAGTCTCTGCTTGCACGGAGCAAAGGAAGATAAGGCAAGAGCTATTCACCATACCAAGCAGGATATGCTGTATAAGCTAATGGGAACCTACATGCATTCAGAATGGAATAACTCTAGTAATGTGCAAAGAATGTAAATAGGGATCATTAGAATAGGGATCCTGAAAAAGGGAGATGCCACAAAAGAAAGGGGTCTTTTCTACCTCATCCATAAGAAGCCAACTTGAAAAACCTAGTCACAGGCAACCACTAATATACGATGACAGAGTAGTTATTTCCATTCTGATCCTGTCCCAGAAATCCACTGAAATTAACAAAACCCCTTAAAATTAGGGAAGAAACGAGAGAGGCATGCACATAGATCCACCTGTCACTTACCTTTGTGTGTTTAAGCAGAAAAATGAATACAGAGGTATAAATACCACCCTAACACATACACCCCAGACTGGTAGACTGGGTGGAAATATTCGGCTATAAAATACTTGATTTAAAAGCTGCCAGCCTGAGCTCCTACCACCTCTCTTTCCATCCATTATTTTTAAACAAATAGTGATCTTGGATAGAATTGCTCCCAACTGAAAACTTTTGCAAAGATACACCCGTAGAAGAGGTAACAAGTAATAATTACCTATGTTTTCAAAGAAATTGAAGAAAACATGGGATTTTAAAAAACATCAAAAAACAATTCAAAGAGGATAAAAATTTCAAAGAAGAGCTGAAAAGACACAAGAAGTAAGAGGGCAAATACTAAGGAAAAAACAATATAAAATTAAACTGTAACATGCACACATATAAACTACTCCTGGAAGGTTACAAGAAAGTGGTAATACTGGTTACCTTCAGGGAGAATTAAGAGGGTGAGGTAGGAGACTTACTTTTATTTGTAGTACTTGAATTTTCTACTTTATATCTGTATCACATATTTAAATCTTTTATTTATTTATTTGCAGACAGATCACAAGTAGGCAGAGAGGCAGGCAGAGAGAGAGGAGAAAGCAGGCTCCCTGCTGAGCAGAGTGCTGGATTCGGGCCTCGATTCCAGGACTCTGAGATCATGACCTGAGCCAAAAGCAGAGGCTTTAACCCACTGAGCCACCCAGGCACACTGTATCACATATTTGAAGTTTGTTTATTTTTTTAAGTAATCTCTCACCCAATATGGGACTTGAACTCATTAACCTGAGATCAAGAGCCACAGGCTCTTCTGATTTCCAGGTGCCCCTGTATTGCATGTTCAAAAATACAAAATTTTAAAAATCTTTACATCTGCTTACATCAACTCAGCATTAAATATTCACTGAATAAAAAAATAATTAATTCAATGTGACTGAGTATACTTTAGAAACAGAGAAAAATCACATGACCTAAAATAAAAAAGTAGAAAGCTATTAAGAGTGGAAAAAAGATAGATAGAAAAAATACACCATATAGCATAGCTAATGTTGTTGAAGTGAGAGGCCAGAACAAATTAAAAATACTATGACAATTACCAAGAGATAAGAAGAATATGCTCTTCTAGAAAAAAATTTGATGTAAGACTATCAAATGAACATAAAAATAATAAAAGAAGCTTATAGACATCCACATAGAAAAGGCAAATTCACAAAGAAAAGGAAAAACTTAGGCTGGCCCAAGATTTCACTGTATATTCAATATCAGAAGACAACAGGTCTATGGCAACAGAGTTCTGACAGGGAAAATTAGGTAAGAATTTTATACCCAGTCATGCTGTCATTCATAGTTAAAAAGCAAAGTAAGCAGAAGCTCAAGTATGTATACAGTTGAGTATGCATAAAAAAATGTCTGGAGGGGCGCCTGGGTGGCTCAGTTGGTTAAAGCAACTGCTTTCAGCTCAGGTCATGATCCTGGAGACCCGGGATCGAGTTCCACGTCGGGCTTCCTGCTCGGCGGGAGGCCTGCTTCTCCCTCTTTCAATCCCTCTGCTTGTGTTCCCTCTCTAGCTGTGTTTCTCTCTGTCAAGTTAATAAATAAAATCTTAAAAAAAAAAAAAAAATGTCTGGAATAAGGGGTGCCTGGGTGGTTCAGTCTAAGTGTGTGCCTTTGGCTCAGGTTATAATTGTAGATTTCTGGGTTCAAGCCCTGTGTTAGGCTCTCTACTAGTAGAGAGCCTGCTTCTCCCTCTCTCCCACTGCGTGTGCTCTTTCTCTCTCTCTCTCTTACACTCTCTTCTCTCTCTTAAATAAATAAATTAAAAAAAAATGTCTGGAATAATACACCTTTGGAAAAGTGGGCTCAGAGAAAAGGGAGAAATTCAGTGTTTATGTTCCTCTTAAGGGTTGGGGTTTTTAAAATGATCACTTTTTAATTATTTTTATCTAGAAGAGAAAATAAATACAGAGAAGTTTCAAAAAGCCTGAGGGACACAGAAAATGATCCTAGGACCACAAAGTAGTCCAAGAGCCCACATAATACAGAATCTAGGTTGAAAAGCACATACCGTTTTAGAAAGTTCACTTCCAGATTCCATAATGCGCAAACACAAAGGGATAATTTCTGTTGTCAATAAAAAGTTGATTACTTCCTGTTCATCTGTTTTCACTAGGGCCCCTAAAGAAAATATGGACAAACAAAATTGTTTCAGAGTCAGGGTATTTAATGAAAATGAACTTTGTAGGGTTTACCCAGCTAGCTGTGGAAGCAGAGAACACAAACTGGGGTTCATGCCAGAGAATCAGAGTCATACTGAAAAAAAAAAAAAAGAGGAAGAGAAAGCACAGGTTGACTTTATCAGTCAGCATTTCAGAAATCAGGTACCAAGTTTGGTCCATCAGATAGCAGCATGATCCTCTAAATCATTTTCTATTAATCTTGGTAGACAACCACACAATAATATCACCATCTCACCTCCATTTATTTTAGGCAAGAGAGAATTCTGTATCAGTATAAAAGAATATTTCCAGGTCGCAAAGAAATGGTGTCAGTTTGAAACCTACTTCACAATGGACATAAACAAACATTGCTTCTTATTTGATTAACTGTTACTTTCTCCAACGAGTGCAAACATGAAAGGGTATACCCAAATAAGAAATGAACACACACACCCTTCAACTCTAATCCTACTTCCCAAACTAGTTTACCTAAATTTGATAGAGTTACCATCTCTTTATAGGCCTCTGTTTACCTACAAAATAGGAGTTGAAATAAATGATTTTTAAAATTCATTCCAATTTATTCTGTTGAGTTCTAACATGACACCATTAACCAGGCAACAGACACAGTTCAGTGTTAATCATCTCCATTCTGTACATAGGGAAGCAGAGCCCCATTAAACAAACGACTGGTCCCCAAGCTGCCCAATGTATCAATTAGCTTTTATGTGAAAGACCCAGGTTAATCAGATCTGTAATAATAAAAATCAATCACTTTAGAAGAGAAAGGAGTATCATTTAACAAGAACTGGCAATCTCCAACTGCTACATTTTTTTTTCAACTGCTACATTTTTAAACACCATAGCAAACAGCATGTACGATAATTTACTAATATGGCCTAAAGCAAATGTCCAATAACTATTTCATTTTGACTTTACATGTAGGTCTAAAATCCATTCTGAGTTAACTTACGGAGGACAAAGTATAGATCGTGGTTCCAGGGTTTGTTTTACATATCCAGGGTTTGTTTTACATATGGATATCTAATTGTTCTAGCACCATTCATTGAAAAGACTATCCTTTCTTCACTAAATTGTCTTTGCACCTCTGTCAAAAATCAATCAACCATATCTGTATGGGTCAAATTTTGGACTTCCCAATTCTGTTCCATTGATCTACAAGTGTAGCTTTTCTCCAATACTATGTTGTCTTGACAAGTGGTTTTCCAGTAGGTCTCGAAATTGGGTAGTATACATCCTTTCTGCTTTGTCCTTCTTTTTGAAAACTGGATATTCTAGGGGTACCAGGGTGGCTAAGTTGATTGAGTGGCCACACAGGGTCCCGGGATCAAACCCCATGTTGGGCTCTGTCCTCTGCTGCCCCTCTTCCTCTGCCCCTCCCAGGGCTAAAACACATACAGTCTCTCTCTAAAATAAATAAATCTTCAAAACAAAACAAAACAAACCCTGGATATTCTAGTTCATTTGTCTCTCCATATAAATTTTAGAAACAGCTTGTCAGTTTCTATTTAAAAAAAAGTTCTGCTGGTATTTTGCTGGAATTGCTCTAAATCTATACAATCAGTTTGGGGAGAACTGACATCTCAAGAATATTGAATCACTAATATACCTATCAATGAACATGGTATGTCTGCATTTATTTAGGTTTTCTTTGATTTCTTTCATCATTGCTTTGTAGTTTTTTAGCTATAGATCTTGCACATCTTTTGTAAGACTTATATCATGTTTTGGTGCTATTATAAATGGTAGGTTTTTAAATTCTCAATTTCTGACTATTAAAGCTAGCACATAAAATAGACAATCTAATTTTTTTCTAATTTATATGCCCTTTATCTTTTCTTAAAGATTTTATTTATGTATTTGACAGAGAGAAGCACAGCTAGAGAGGGAACACAAGCAGAGCGAGTGAGAGAGGGAGAAGCAGGTTTCCTGCCACGCAGGGAGCCCGATGTGGGGCTCAATCCCAGGTCTCTGGGATCATGACCTGAGCTGAAGGCAGTTGCTTAACCAACTGAGCCACCCAGGCGCCCCACCCTTTATTTATTTTTTTCCTCTTGCCTTAAGGCAACAGGTAGGATTTCCAGGATGATAATGAATAGAAGTGGTGAGAATAAATATATTTGCCTTGTTCTCAATCTCAGGGGACTAATGCTTGGTTTTTCATATTAACTATGACCTTAACTGTAGGATTTATTTATTTGTTTCTTTATTCATTCATTATTTATTTTTTTATTTTAAACATTTTGTTTATTTATTTGACATACAGAGAGATCACAAGTAGGCAGAGAGGCAGGCAGAGAGAGAGGAGGAAACAAGCTCCCCACTGAGTGGAGAGCCTGATGCGGGCCTCTATCCCAGGACCCTGAGATCATGACCTGAGCCAAAGGCAGAGGCTTAACCCACTGAGCCACCCAGGTGCCCTGTATGATTAATTTATTTATTTTTATTTTTTATTTTTTTAAAGATTTTATTTATTTGACAGAGAGAAACACAGCCAGAGAGGGAACACAAGCAGGGGGAGTGAAAGAGGGAGAAGTACAGGATTTATTTTTTAAAACTTATTCAGGGTGAGAAAGTTCCCTCTGTTTCTACTTTGCTGGAGTTTTTATTGTAAATGGATGCTGAATACTATCAAAGGCTGTTTTTTTAACTGAAGAAATGGTCAAACGATGTTTCTTTCTTTCTTTTTTTAAAAAAGATTTTATTTTTTATTTTGACAGAGAGAAACACAGCCAGAGAGGGAACACAAGCAGGGGGAGTGAGAGAGGGAAAAGCAGGCTTCCCGCCGAGCAGGGAGCCCGACGCGGGACTTGATCCCGGGTCTCCAGAATCATGACCCGAGCCAAAGGCAGTCGCTTAACCAACTGAGCCACCGAGGCGCCCCCAAACGATGTTTCTTCTTCAGTCTGTTGATATGGCAACTATATTGACTGATTATTAGTATTATTATTTTTAAAGTTTTATTATTTATTTGACAGAGAGAGAGAGATCATAAGTAAGCAGAGAGGCAGGTAGAGAGAGAGGAGAAAGCAGGTTCCCTGCCAAGCAGAGAGCCCGACACGGGCCTCGATCCCAGGACCTTGAGATCATGACCTGAGCAGAAAGCAGAGGCTTTAACCTACTGAGCCACCCAGGCACCCTTGACTGATTACTTTTTTTAAGATTTTATTTTTAAGTAACCTGAATACCCAATGTGGGGCTTGAACTTACCAACTGAGTCCATCAGGCCCCCCTGAATTAACTAACTTTTTGCTTTTTTAAAAAAAAGATTTATATTTGTCAGACAGAAACATAGCTAGAGAGGGAACACAAGCAGAGGGAGTGAGAGAGGGAGAAGCAGGCTTCTCACTGAGCAGGGAGCCCAATGCAGGGCTCGATCCTGGGACTCTGGGATCATGACCTGAGTCAAAGGCAGACACTTATCGACTGAGCCACCCAGGCCCCCCTGACTTTTGAAAGTTTAACCATCATGTGTTCCTGGGGTAAACCCACTTGGTCATGATGATTCTTTTTATATATTGCTGGACTTGATTTGTTAACATTTTGTTGAGAATTTCTACACCTATGTTCTTGAGGGATATGGCCTAAGTGTTCTTATAATGTCTTTTTCTGGTTTTGTTTCAGAGTAATTAATGCTGGCCTCACCAAGAGTTTAGAAGCCTCTATGTTCTGGAAAAGTTTTGTAAAATTGGTGTTATTTCTTCTTTAAATTTTTGTTAGACTTCCATCAGTGAAATTACTTGGGCCCAGAGTTTTCCATGATGGAAGATTTTTAACTACAAAAACAAATTAATAGATGTAACACTAGTCAGACTAGTCAAAGACAGATTCTCTTGAGTCCGGCAGACTGAATCTCTCATAAAAGAGAGATTGTCTACTTCACCTAAGTCATCAAATTCATGGGCATAGTTATTAGCAATATTCCTTATTATTCTTCTAACATCTATTTTTTTCTTAATTCTTCTAACATCTATATAGTCTGTTATAACATACTCCCTTTCATTCTAGAACTTGTAATTTGTGTTTTCTCTTTTTTTCCCCAGTCTATCTGGTTAGAGGTTTATTAATTCCACTGAATTTTTTTCCATAAAAAATTAGAGATCGGTGAATGGGTAAAGGGTGGTCAGAAAGTCCAAACCTTCAGTTATAAATAAGCCCTGCAGATGTAATGTACAATGACTACAGTGACAATATTGTACTGCATATTTTAAAGTTTTTAAGATGGTAAGTCTTAAAGGTTCTCATTATAAGAAAAAGACATTTTATACCTATGTGTGGTGATGGATTTTTTTTAAAGATTTTATTTTTAAGTAATCTCTACACCAGTGAGGGACTTGAACTAAGTCCTAAGATCAGAAGTCCCATGCACCATCAACTGAGCCAGCCCATGTTTGGTGATGGATGTTAATGTAGTCATCATTTTCTAACATATACATATATCAAATCATTATGTTGTACATTTAAAACTAATACATTATATGTCAATTATATTAAAAAAAGGTCAGCTTTTGGTTTCATTGCTTTCACTGTTTTTCTGTTCTCATTTTCAATGATGTTTATCCTTTATTATTTCCTTCCATTTAATTTGATTTGCTCCTTTTCCAGTTTCTTAAAGTGGGAAGCTTTGAAATTGATGACTTCTCTTCCTTTCTCGTATTAGCATTTATGCTACAATTTTCTCTCCAAGCCCTGCTTTAGCTGTATCCTATAGGTTTTAATATGCTTTTATTTTATTCAAGTATTATCTAATTTCTTATGTATCATTTCGTTTATATTCAAGCCTGTCTGAAGATCTTTGAACTGTAAGCAAAAAGCCTATACCCAAATGTTTACCTTCTGCTTATACTCTCAACTGACTTGGAGAAATTAACTTTTGGAAAATATATGCAAGGGCAGGTAATTGGCTTAAAACTGACCAGATACACTTTTTATCCCCCTATAGTTAACTTTATTGTAACATCTCCTAACATAACAGCTGACGGTTGTCAAAAAACCAGCAGGAAAAAAAAATTCAGAATTAAGAATATAACTGTTTTCTTTTGGCTTTTTCATGTTTTAGATCCTACATGAGAAATTTTTATAACTTAAAAGCAGAAAACACTATATTGGGGGCAAATGTTTCTAATTACAGTATACTTTGGAGGGGATGTAAAAAAAACCAGTAACATTCATTTGGAGTATATGAGATGGCAGCTACTCCTTAAATGTACAGTAAAAGGTCTCTGAGAAATATGTCTCAGAAATAAACTTTTCAACTGATAAAAACAGATACTACATTTGATCTTAGCCAAAGGTCAAGAAGTGATGTATTAACTTTTTTTTTTTTTAAAGATTTTATTTATTTGACAGAGAGAAACATAGCCAGAGAGGGAACACAAGCAGAGGGAGTGAGAGAGGGAGAAGCAGGGTTCCCGCCGAGCAGGGAGCCTGACGTGGGCCTCGATCCCGGGTCTCCGGTATCATGACCTGAGCTGAAGGCAGTCGCTTAACCAACTGAGCCACCCAGGCGCCCCTAAGTATTAACTTTTAAAGTTAAAGACCTATGGTTTAGAATCATAGGGATATGAACACAGGTTGAACATAAAAAGAAAAACAGAAAGAAACAAAGCTTGTACAATCAATGTTCTTATAGTTTGGTCAGTGTGCGAACAAAAACTATGAGAAAAAGACATTGAAGGAAATTTAGAAAGAAACCTTGAACGTACTTATTTTTCACAAATTCAAAGACAGTTCTTTATTATCTGGGAGTCTGAGATCTGAAACAGCTAATATATTATCTTCTTGAATAAAATGTACTTTAGATACATCTCCATAGTAAATATATGTGGAAACATTACTTTTGGCATGCAAAAATTCAATGAGGTGAAACAGAGGATGAACATCTGTAGTTATGGGAGAAAACCTTCGAAGTTAGGAAGAGGAACAAAACAAAACAAGAAAACCAATGCAAATTCTTTTTTTTTTTTTTTGATAGTACATGGGCTCAAGCCAGGGAAAGGGGTGACGGGAGAGGGAGAGAAAAACCCAAGCAGGCACCATAGTCATAACTGACCCCAACAGGGGCTCAATCTCACAACCCTGAGATAATGACCTCGGCTGAAATCAAGAGTTGGACACAGCAGACTGAGTCACTCAGGCATCCCCCCAAAACAACTCAAATTCTTATCTCTGAAATAATACTCTTTGTTGACTTCAGCTTGTTCTTTATTCTCCCTGTGATTCCAGTGATTGTTTCTACACGCATGCTGAATTTAATCCCAAATGCTGGGTCTCATAGCCTTATTTTTTTTTTTTAAAGGTTTTTTTTATTTGACAGCGAGAAACACAGCTAGAGAGGGAACACAAGCAGGGGGAGTGAGAAAGGGAGAAGCAGGCTTCCCGCCGAGCAGGGAGCCTGATGCGGGGCTCGACCCCGGGTCTCTGGGATCATGACCTGAGCCGAAGGCAGTCGCTTAACCAACTGAGCCACACAGGCGCCCTATTTCATAGCCTTATTAACAAAACTCAGAATGGTGCTTGATAAGAACCACTGTATTACTTATTTACTTATTATTTAATATTTATTATTATTATTTATTCATTATTATGCTTCCACTAGTGAAACAGACTCAATCTCAAAGACAAAAATGAACAACTGGTGAACAAAAGCTATAAAAGACAAACCACCTAAGATCACTATTATGAATGAAGATTTCAGACTTGTAAAACCACCCCAATAACTTACCAATAACTCCAAGACTGGTTAGCCGAAGATATTCAAAGGGCCGTGTTTTGCTGACAGTGTGCAAAAAGGGGTATAAAAAAAGTGGGATGTGTGCTGCAAGAAATGCTGACCTGGAAGAAAAAATAATCCCAATCAGAGCTCAGAGTTCATTTCTAAGGATTCTGAACATTCAATTTCCAGGCAGTTTATTTTATAAGACCTGTAATATTACCTAACCCAGGTTTCTCTAGAAAAGAGCTACTGGTCATTAATCTAGACCAGTGGTTCTCAGGGAGGTGATTTTGCCCACCAGGGTGACAATGTCTGGAGATATTTTTGGTCATCACAACCGAGGGGGTGCTATTGGCATCCAGTGAGCAGAGGCCAGGGAGGCTGCTAAACATCCAGTGGTGCAGAAGAGAGCCCCATTTCGCCCCTCTACTCCCACCATAAAATCAAGCTCAAAATGGCAATGTCAAGGTTAAAAAAAATCTAATCTAGGTTTATGGTTAAGAGAATACACAAGTTTCCCTGTAATCAGCAGCAAATACCTGAAAGGCTAATAAAATTCCAACTGTGGATTTTAAAAAAAAGGTCATAAAGACGCCATTAAGTGCCAAGGAGATTCTCTTAGGTGCCTTCCCTCACCTAATTTATGACTGAATAATAATATTCACAGGTATAGTCAGACAAAACATTATAAACCAAGATGAAAAAACACAAGCAGCCATTATCAGATTTATCTGATATGTTTAAATGCACAGTGTTCTTTTTTTGTTAGAGTAGTTTCTATATACTAAGTATTCTAAAAACATTTTAAAGACTATTTATTTTAGAGAAAGAGAGAGCACATACCTCCCAGGGGGTGGGGGGGAACATAAGAGGAGGGAGAGGGAGGGGAAAGAATTTCAAGCAGATTCCATGCTGAGTGTGGAGCCCAACTTGGGGCTTAATCTCACGACCCTGAGATCATGACCTGAGCTGAAACCAAGAGCTAGAGGCCTAACCAACACCAAGTGCCCCTCTAAAAACATTGTAATCTGAAGCTAATACATCAGGCAACTAATATAGAACTAACCTATTACTTTGTATTATTTATAGATAACTAACCTTGTGGGAGAGCAAACACTCTAAATTTTTAACAAAGTATTCTTGCATTTTTCTTAAGTGCTTAAGAATAATTTTCATAGTAACTTCTCTGCAGTTCTGCAAATGTTAGTGCCAACCTAGCACTCAGATTTTATAACTGAAGTGACAAAAGACTTTAATAAAAGGACTATGAAATGCCTTAGAATCATAAAGGTCACAAAACAGAGTACTGAACAGGATTTCCCTTTTCTTGTCAGATGTGGCAGGCCAACTGGTATGCCAGTTCTTATCTATTACAAGATTGCCTAGGATCCTGTGTTAAGAAAGATTCCGAAGCCAAATCTAGGTTCAGTGGGAAAAAATACTGGGATCAAACATTTACTGAACTTCTACTAAATGCCATGCACAGTGCCTCTCATAGTGATGCCTACCATGGATTCAGGAGGGAGAAATATCTACATGCCTGACTTTTTTCCTGAGATGTGAACATCACTCTTTGATTTTAATTTTTTTTTAAGATTTTTATTTATTTATTTGACAGAGAGAAACACATCTAGAGAGGGAACACAAGCAGAGGGACTGAGAGAGGGAGAAGTAGGCTTCCCGCCGAGCAGGAAGCCCAATGTGGGGCTCGATCCCGGGTCTCCAGGATCATGACCTGAGCCGAAGGCAGTCGCTTAACCAACTGAGACACCCAGGCGCCCCTATTTTAATTTTTTTAATAGTAAACTCTATCCTCAACATGGGGCTTGGACTCATGACTCTGAGATCAAGAGTCGCATGCTCTACTGACTGAGCCGGCCACAGGTCCTGTGAAACACTTTCAAGTTCATTGCTATGAATGGGTAAAAAGTAAATGAGAGAATGGATTATTATTCAGCCTTAACAAGGAAAGAAATTCCGACATATGCCACAATATGGATGTTATACTAAATGAAATAAGCCAAGCACAAGAAGACAAATACTGAATGATCCCATTTAAATGAGGTATTAGAACAGTCAAAATCAAAGAGACACAAAATAGAATGATGGTTCCCAGGGGCTGTGGGAATAGAGAGTTATGGTTTAATGGGTACCATTTCAGTTTTAAACAATGAAAAGAGTTATGGGGATGTATGGTGGGGACAGCTGTCCATTATAAATATATTTAATACCACTGTGCTTAAAGTCAGCTGAAATGGTAAGTCTATGTCACGTATTTTACCATAATAAAAAAAAACTTATGAAAGAAATGTTAAACAATACTGTTACCACATGAAAACTTGGTGAATTAGAGAAATTCTTCAGGAAAAAAAAAGCAGGTGAGAATCCTGAAGATCCACACCCACACACGTTTCCTACTCCTACTGCATGCCCCTCCTCTCATCATTCAGGAAAAGACCATATTTGACACAAACCTCCATTGCCAGACTCATCAAAGCACTCACCTGGTTTCTGGGTGTGATGCCACACATTGTAGTAATGCCAGAGCATTGCAAACTCTATTCGATTGGTGTGCTGTCAAGGTGGGTGGGTTGATAGATGGATAAATATTTACAATTTCCTAAAAAATGGAAACCAGCACCAGATAATTAATTTCAAAATTAATTTCCATAGTATTAAAGCAAAAACCTTAGAAACCCCCAATCCTTAATTTCATATTTCTTGTAAGAAAGTAAGAACAAAACCAAACAAATAATGTTACTATCTTTTCATCACAAATATACCTGAGACTATGAGACACTTCTACATAGGTCTCTAGGAAGATTCCTGTGGAAGCAACTGTGGTCACTTACACTTCGTCTACCCAGCATTTGCTGAGGCCTTCACTTAAGGGGCTGTGGCGGTTAGTTATAATCCCGTCTTTTTGTCAACACCTTGCTTTAACTTACAGTGATAATTGGCTAGAGAGCAAATGTCAGTAAATCAACCAGAGTGACTTACAAAGAAGTCTGAGTTTGATCAGGCAGCAACTGCAAAAAGGAACAGGAACAGGAGTATACTCATGGAGATATATACAAACAGCAGTGAGTATGTATACTCTCTATCCAAAGAGGATGATTTGCTGTATACAATTCCTTTTATTTTAATTGTAAAAATTTTATTGAACATGTTACTATAAAAAAGATTAGTTTTGGGGATTAAGAATATACCTATTGTGATAAGCAGTGAGTACAGAATTGTTCAATTATTGAACCATTATATTGAACATCTGAAACTAACAGAACATCATATGTTAATTATACTTTAATTAAAGAGATTCGTTTCAGGCGCCTCAGTGGCTCAGTTGGTTAAGTGACTGCCTTCGGCTCACATCATGATCCCGGAGTCCTGGGATCAAGTCCCACATCAGGTTCCCTGCTCAGCAGGGAGACTGCTTCTCCCTTTAACCCTTTGCCCTCTCATGCTCTCTCTCACTCTCTCTCAAATATATAAAATCTTTAAAAAATAAAGATAAAAATAAGCTTAAAAGAAAGATTAGTTTCTTGGCTACATGAAGTAGGAATCAAATGCAAATTTACCTAACAGATTTGAAAAATTAACTATTAGAAATTTTAGATAATACTTTAAAGATTATTCCATTATCTTGATATTTTAGGATTATATTGTACCAATTTATTCCCCACCAATGACCATTACAGTCAGAACATTTCAGTAATTTATTCTTTAATGTACAAGTGTACCTATCTCTAATCCTACAGCTGTTTTATCTTTATCTTAACATTTCTGTTCACCAGAATATACTCTGTGGTTCTTACACTTTGCCTTCCACCTTTTCTCCCTCTGTCACCTAGAAATGTCTTGTAGTATTCCTAAAGCTGTGTTTCTCAAAGTGTGGTTCTCTGACTGCCTGCATCAGAATAACCTAAGAATGGGGCAGGTGCTTGTTAAAAACACAGATTTTTAATCTCAGACCAAATAAATCTTTTGGGTAAGCATTATAAGCACCTTAGACTTTTCTAAAACAGATTCTTACAAAGGCTAACATTTAAAGAATCATCCTACTGAAGCCCTCAAAATCATTTGAGCCAAGGCAGAGAGACAGAGTGAGATGAACAGGACTGAACTGCAACTCCCGGATATATACCCACCTGTAAAAGTGCTGCAATAGTACCAAAAGAATGCCACAGCATGGGCGCAAGATCAGGAACAGATTCTCGCTTCTTACTCAGCTCCAGCAAAGCGTTTTCCCTTGTCTCAGGACTGGATAGCTCATTGATCCACTGATAGATTTTTTCTCTATCTACCTGAGCCAGTGCAGTAGGCACAGGCTTTAAGTGAAAACAAGAAAGTGAATATGTGAGTTTCATTTGAGTCAAACCAAGTCTTACTCTGCTTTAGAAAGAATACATTTTTCCTAAATACCAAGGGTGCTTATCTAAACATATACACTTAAGCCAATCTATCAAAATGTAAAATGCAGGGTGCCTGGGTGGCTCAGTTGATCAACTGTCTTCGGCTCAGGTCATGACCCCGAGGTCCTGGAATTGAATCCTACATCAGGTTCCCTCTGCTTTCGGGGAGACGGCTTCTCCCTCTCCCGCTGCCTGCCACTCACCCTGGTTGTGTTCTCGCTCTCTGTCAAATAAATAAATAAAATCTTTAAAAAAAATCCAAAATGCATACATCCTTTAATAATTCCATGTTTAGGAATTTATTCTGTAAGTATACTTGGGCTGTACTGAAGATATACCAGGGTGTTTAATGTTGAATTTTTAAAAGCACAAAACTTGAAATAGTAAATTTCTATCAACTAGGAACTGTTAAATATGTATGCGTGCATCTATATTTGTAATATAGCCCTTTTTAAAAGATACCTCTACATGTACTGATACAAAATAAATACAAAAGGTACAGAACCTTATAGATGCTTCCGTTACTATACACAAGTGTATTCTTATATATTTATATGCATTTCTAGAATGACATGTAAGAAACTTACCAGTAACAACAAGAAAAAATTGTAATTACTGCTGAGGGGGGAACCTATACATGTGTACTGTTTTTTTTTAAAGATGTATTTACTTGAGAGCGAGAGTGAGAGCACATAAGAGAGCATATGAGGGACTGGGGTAGTGGTGGAGGGAAGAGAGGGAGTGGGAGAGGGAAAGAATCCAAGCTGACCCTAATGTAGGGCTCAATCTCAAGACCCAGTCTCAAGACCCTGAGATCTTGACCTAAGCCGAAACCAAGAGTTAGAGGCTCAACCAACTGAGCCACCAGGTGCCCTAACTTACTTTTCTGCACAGTTTAAACTCTTTTTTAAGCATATGCCTATAATAGTTTCTGAAAGAAAACAATTTACACCCTTCCACCCATTGCTGGTCCTTCCCCAGTAATTCCAGCCTCCCCATCCATGGAGCAGAAAACTTATGTAATTTGGAAAACCTCTCCTTCTAATAATTCTTATACATACTCTATATCTCCACCCCTTTAGGAATCATTCATTACTTACTCATGTAGGGGCCATACAGAGAACATTCATTATTGTGCTAAAGCATCACACCATTCCAAAAAACCTGAGACTTTTTTTTTTTTTTTAAGATTTTATTTGACAGAGACAGAGACAGTGAGAGAGGGAACACAAGTAAGGGGAGTGGGAGAAGAAGAAGCAGGCTCCCCACTGAGCAGGGAGCCCGATGTGGGGCTCGATCTTAGGACCCCAGGATCATGACCCGAGCCGAAGGCAGATGCTCAGCGGCTGTACCACTCAGGCGCCCCAAAACCTGAGAATCTATAATTCTCCATACTTATCAAACAGCCTTGTGACCTTGGTTAAGTTCATTAATATTACTCTTCTCTGGAAAATAAGATAATAGCCTAGAAAAATGATTACCATTGCTATTTCTAGTTTTATGTTCTGACAAATTCATGATTTCTAGCTCTATGCCTAATATTTTCTCACTTAATTCCCCCAATCAAGGGGAACAGACAGGTAGATAGGGTGAAATGGTAGAGGAGATTGCTAATACTCAGAGAAATTAACCTGCTCAATTCACCCAAGTATGAAGTTGCATATTCCAATGCCTTCTTGAACTGCATCACATGGCTTCCCATTGTATTTACATGTTCCCATTAGACCTTAGTATGACAGATGGAAAGATGAAGAACAGAGAGATAACTGTCATTGTTGAAGAACAAAAGTTAAGAAAGACTATGAGGTGTACTCACAATTACTCTACCCAAGATGAACAATAGCTTTCTATAAATGGAAGCTTGATTATAAGCTTTTAGCTTAATGTTTATCATTTCACTTGCTTGACAGAATGAACCACAAGGTATTCTGCTAAATGGATTGAAATACCATGCAGCTCAATTATTCTTTAAGTGTCTTAGAGTAATCTCCTGAAAGGTGCTTTGTAACTTCCATTAGTGATGCTCCTCAAGGAAACACAGGCTCCCACAATAACAATAAGAAGAACAGGGTAGTGCTTTCCATCCCCCAACAGCAAAAGCAGGAATGATCAAGCACATGCCCTTTCTAGGCTGCTACACATAGGCCCTAAACTTAAAGAATTATTTTTGGAAATGTAATTCCCACCGGAAGACAGGGTATGTTTATTTAGAGTATTACATCACCTTAAAAGCTCAGTGGAAATAAGGGCTAAAATTTTAGCTTTGGGTTTCCTGCCCAGTCTCTTGGACGACCTACAGTCCAGTAACTAAAGGGGTTTTAGTGACACTCCTCCAGCAATACAGTATCTATCCTGATTAATCATTACTCATTCAACTCTCCCTAAAGTCCTATCGCCTGGGCACCACCATCAGTAAGCTCTACTTCCCCACTACAACCAGCCTGGAATTCCTATCCGCATGCTGCCCTGGGGAGCTCCAGGTGAACAACAGCAGAATGGACTTGTAGCCACCAATCTAGCACATCATGGCTTCTGGACACCAGGCCCCACCCCTACATATTTCATTTCCAAAGCTCGCCTGACTCCAGCAAAGAGATGGTGCCCCTGGAGCGATGCTAAAACTCTAGAGGGCCAATGCCTGGTGACAACTTGGGGACCTAAGGTCATAGCCACCTGCTGTCAGCAATACTCCAACTTTTGAGGCTACTTATGGGAACTGCAGCCTCTACGGGGCTTTGGTTCTTGTAGCCATTCTAGGAACAGGAAAGCAGTGAGGGCAGTATGGTGCCAGGAAATACTTGGGATAAGGACCCTCCTTAACATTATCCCTGGTGAAGTTTGCTCCCAACTTAACAGCAGGACTCAGTTTAAACCCACTGAATACCTATTTGTTATGGGATAAATACAATTATTTCTGAAAATAAAAATGGGAGCTTACATGTAGTGTTTACTCTGTCAGGCACTGTCCTAAATAAATACTTGTCACCACCTTTACTTTATAAAGAAACAGAGAAATTATTTAACACTTAAGTGCCAAAGTCAAAATTTGAACCCAGGCTGCCCAGCAACAGAGTCTATTCTCCTAACAGCTTTGCTAAGGCTGCTTCTCACCTGCCTGAAGGATGGGGTTTGATTTAAAGATGACTTTCAAAAAAAAAATCTATTTCCTGTGACCTAGACAAGAGACACGGAATATGTAAACATCTCAGACAAAAACTGAAATGTCACTGCTATGAGTTTAGCAGAATCTGAAAAACAATCAGCACCATGAATGATACCATTGATGTGAAGAGAAATTCTTGACTTAGTTGAGATTATAAGATACTTATTTATAACCATCACTTTAATGAGAAAGTCAGTGACATAGTGTGACATAATTCCCTATGTCAAATCACGGTTCCCATGGGAATAATCTAGCTGGTGATAGCCACTTACACACACTAACAAACACACATCTCCCCCACATACATCAACAGGTAATTTTATAACACATGAAAAAGTTTAGCTATTTTGGAGCGTAAAACAGAAAATATATTTACATTTTCAGTTACATATTGATAAGTACAGACGACTCCTGAACATGGGTTTCAATTGTACATGTTCACTCATATGTGGATTTTTTTCGGTAAATACAGTATGGTACAGTACTCTAAGTATATTTTCTCTTCCCTACAACTTGCCTTAGCATTTTCTTCTACTTTAATAAGAATACAGTATATAATATTTAAAACCTACAAAATATGTGTTGATGAACTGTTATCAAATAAAGTTAGTAGTCACTAGTAGGCTATTAGGAGGTAATTGGGGGAGTTAAAAATTACATGATCAGATTTTTGACTGTGTGTGGGAAGTGGGGTCAGCATCCCTAACCCCCACCTTGTTCAAGGGTCACTTGTATTAACAACTGATGAATTATTTTGTGGACATTACCCTTGAATAAAATTCCAAACCACTAACTCCAGCACCTCACTAGATCTTGATGGTAATAAAAACCCCAAATGTAACTTATTCTCCTTCTAAATCCCAAGGATCATTTAGGCACACCTTTCACAAAAATATGAGAATCTAGAAATTGATGTCTTCCTAAAAGGGTGTAGGAAGTCAAAGAGGGAGTGGGATGGATGCAGGAAGAAACAGACCTGTACAGTACATTTTATTTACATAGGTGTATGTTATTTTTTAGAGAGAAAGCATGTATACACAAGCAGAGCAGAGGGAGATTTATTTATTTTTAAAATTTATTTGAGAGAGAACGAGCAAGCATGAGCAGGGGGCAGAGGGAGAAGCAGGCTCCCCACTGAGCCAGGAACCCCACATAGGGCTCGATCCCAAGACCCTGGGATCATGACCTGAGCCAAAGTCAGATGCTTAACCGACTAAGCCACCCAGGCACCCTAAGGGAGAGAATCTTAATTACCTTTAAAAAAAAAAAAAAAAAAAAGATTTTATGTATTTGACAGAGAGAGAGAGAGAGAGAGAGAGAGAGAACAAGAGAGGGAACACAAGCAGGAGGAGTGGGAAAGGGAGAAGCAGGCTATCCGCTGAGCAGGGAGCCAGATGTGGGGCTCAGTCTCAGGACCCTGGGATCATGATTTCAGCTTAAGGCAGACATTTAACGCCTGAGCCATCCAGGCGCCCCTGAGGGAGAGAATCTTAAGCAGCCTCCATACCCAGGGTGGAGCCCAATGTGGGGCTTGATCTCACAATCCTATCGTGACCTTAGCTGAAACCAAGAGTCAGACATTTAACTTACTGGGCCACCCAGACACCCCTGGTACACATTTTAAAACATGGTTTCATTTAATGGTCAGAACCCAGTTATTATTCTCATTTTACAACTGATGAAACTATGAGTAAACCATGGCAGGTTTCTTCCTCTTCCCATTCTCTATTAAAGACCATCTCTAAAGATTCCTAATCCAATTGCTACAATTCTTTTAATTTATGTTTTACTAATACATTTCTAGGATTGTGGCTGGTATGGAACTCCCATCTAGTAACACACACTGTTCAGTGACTGATAAGCAATTCATCTGTGACTTCTCCATTGGAGACAATTTAATCTAAACATATTAAAAATAACAATACTACCACAAGAACAGAGATTAACACTTCTTGAATCATATGAAATCTATGGATCTTCCTTAGAAAAATATAAAAGAGCAAATGGTTTTGCCCATAATTTCTTTGCCAAGAAACTTACACATAATTTCAAAGAATTCATAGACCCTATGAAACCTATCCACAGATCTAGAATTAAAAATCTGTTTATTAAGTTAAAGAACAGGAAAGACCTGGATTTACATGTAACTACACAAGTACAATAAGTGAAACATACCCTGGACTAGAAGCCAGAAATAGCTTCAAAACACAGTTTTGCCATTTCTTTCTTTCTTTTTTTTTTTTTAAAGATTTTATTTATTTATTTGACAGAGAGAGAGAGATCACAAGTAGGCAGAGAGGCAGGCAGAGAGAGAGAGGAGGAAGCCGGCTCCCTGCTGAGCAGAGAGCCCGATGCGGGCCTCGATCCCAGGACCCTGAGATCATGACTTGAGCTGAAGGCAGAGGCTTTAACCCACTGAACCACCCAGGCGTCCAGTTTTGCCGTTTCTATAACTGTGTGACCTAGGATAAGTCATTTACTTTTCTAGGCCTTAATTTTATCATTGGTAAAATAAGGGAACTATTGATTACTAAAGTCCCAGCAGCTCTTAAAACCTTGGAAATTATTTTACTTAACTCTTAGTTGTAACTGAGAGTACTAATCTTTTTTTTTTTTTTTTTAAAGATTTTATTTATTTGACAGAGAGAAACACAGCCAGAGAGGGAACACAAGCAGGGGGAGTGAGAGAGGGAGAAGCAGGCTTCCCGCCGAGCAGGGAGCCGGATGCGAGACTCGATCCCGGCTCTCCGGGATCACGACCTGAGCCAAAGGCAGTCGCCCAACCAACTGAGCCACCCAGGCGTCCCCTGAGAGTACTAACCTAATAGATCTTTTAAAAAGTTAATTTTAGGGGCACCTGGGTGGCTCAGTTGGTTAAGTGGCTGCCTTCGACTCAGGTCATGATCTCAGGATCCCGGGACTGAGCCCTGTATTGCTAAGCAGGGAGCTTACTCATCCCTCTCTCTCTGCCATTCTCTGTGTCTCAAATAAATAAATAAATAGAATCTTAAAAAAAAAAAAAAGTTAACTGTTTCGAGGTTAATTTGCATGAAGTTTTAGTATACATATTTTATGTGTATTTCAATTTTAAGAAATCTACACACTTGAGTAACCACCACCACAAAGAGACAGACCTCTTCCACCATCCCTAAAAGTTCTCTAGTACTTCTTTCAGTAAACCCCACATCCAGTCCTAGGCAACCATGGGTAGGCATTCTGCCACTATAGATTGTTTGCCTTTTCTAGAAATTATTTATAGGTGGTGACATTTATTAAACATATCATGTTAATATCAATGTACCAATCACTGTGGACTACCACCTTTTATTCTCAAAATTTAAAGAGCAAATAGGTTCAGGAAGTTTTAGCAGACTCAAATACACACTGTGAGTGTATGGCAGAATTAGATTCAAACTGCTGTCTACTTCTTTCTAGAATCAGTGAGCCCTATGTGGTTTACTGGACTGAAATCACAATATCCAAGTTGAAGAAACTGTTTTATAAGAACTTAATACAGAACTTTTTTTTTTCCTTAAAGATCTTTATTTATTTGACAGAGAGAAACAGCCAGAGAAGGGAACACAAGGGTAAAGGGTAAGAGAGGAAAAAGCAGGCTTCCTACCGAGCAGGGAGCCCGGTATGGGGCTCAATCCTGGGACTCCAGGATCATGACCTGAGCTGAAGGCAGAAGTTGTTTTTTTTTTTTTAAGATTTTTATTTATTTATTTGACAGAGAGAAACACAGCTAGAGAGGGAACACAAGCAGGGGGAGTGAGAGAGAGAGAGAAGCAAGCTTCCTGCTGAGCAGGGAGCCTGATGCGGGGCTCAATCCAGGGTCTCCAGGATCATGACCTGAGCTGAAAGCAGTCGTTTAACCAACTGAGCCACCCAGGCACCCCTGAAGGCAGAAGCTTAATGCCTGAGCCACCCAGGCACCCTAGAACTCTTAAGTTTAAAGTTTTAATATAGCTCATTAATAGCTGGACTGAGATAAACAGAGGGTTCAATTACATATGCAGAAACCAGAAAGTCATTTATGAGAAGTATGATTTGGACCATTAGTTATCATCCTCAATGCTTATTTCCAAGATTAGAAATCATATGTAACCATATATATTTTAGGTATAGCATCCTTAAAGTTAGCGATCCTTTCCTTGTAACAGATATATTCTAAAAATGTTTATATTATCAAAATTTAGGAGGGAATCACTCTCTTCTTCTTCTTCTTCTTTTTTTTTTTTTTTAAAGATTTTTATTTATTTGACAGAGAGAAACACAGCCAGAGAGGGAACACAAGCAGGGGGAGTGAGAGAAGGAGAAGCAGGCTTCCCGCCGAGCAGGGAGCCAATGAGGGGCTCGATCCCGGGTCTCCGGGATCATGACCTGAGCCGAAGGCAGTCGCTTAACCAACTGAGCCACCCAGGCGCCCCCACTCTCTTCTGTTTAAGGGTTTGGATATAAAATATGTATTTGAAGCAACTTTTTTTTTTCAACAAAGCTTAACACAGGCAAGACATTTGCCAAAGTCAGTCATTAATGGTTAACTCTAAGTGTCACAAGCACAGGGTACTGACAGTTGGTCTCCTATCTCTGAAAGATCCTGACTCCATGTGAAAAGGAGAAAGATATTTAGAACTTAAAAAAAAAAAAAAAAAAAGACCCAGGTTGGGGCACCTGGGTGGCTCAGTCGCTAAGTGGCTGCCTTCAGCTCAGGTCATGAAACCGGTGTCCCGGGTTCGAGCCCTTCATCAGGCTCCCTGCTTGGCAGGAAGCCTGCTTCGCCCTCTCTCACTTGCTCTGCTTGTGTTCCCTCTCTAGCTGTACTTCTGTCAAATAAATAAATAAAATCTTTTTTAAAAAAGAAAAAAGACCCATGTTATCCATAAATGGGAACACAATATGACATAACCCCCATCAAAATAACCCCATAAAAAAATGATGTTGATGGCTTTTTTGAACAGAAAATAACCAAATCTCTCAATACAACTTTATGTTCCAAGGCCAAAATACCTGGTGGTTTTCCTACCAATAAATATGTGACGGCAAATAAAGAAAGAATGGTGTAAGATTGAAAGAGAAATTACTTTCCAAGTCTGGAGACAACTCAAAATGTGGCTTTGGTGTCTACATAATGATGATAATCCAAGAAAACACTTTCTAAATAATGCTAAAGGGAAATATTAAGTTAGCTTAATTATCTTCATTACCTTCATAAGGGCCAGAATATTCTTCAAAATATCTTTTTTAAAATGGAAGTCAACAAGCAAAGAGGTTAGGCAATTTGCCTAAAGCTTCAATAGAAGACACGGGAGGAGATAGTGTTTTTTGTTTTATAAATTTAAGATTTTTATTTTCATTTATTTATTTATTTGACAGAGAGAGATCACAAATAGGCAGAGAGGCAGGCAGAGGAGGGGAGGGAAGCAGGCCCCCTGCTGAGCAGAGAGCCGAATGTGGAACTCGATCCCAGGACCCAAGGTCATGACCTAAGCTGCAAGCAGAGACTTAACCCTCTGAGCCACCCAGGCGCCTAGAGACAGTGTTTAAATCAGATCCCTCATGGTGCACGTAGGAGGCTCAGTCAGTTGAGCATCTGCCTTAGGCTCAGGTCATGATCTCAGGGTTCCCTGCTCGGCGGGCAGTCTGCTTCTCCCTCTCTCTTCCCATCTGCTCCTCTCCCTGCTTGTGCTCTATATCTCACATAAATAAATAAAATATTTAAAAAAAATAAATTAGGGGCACCTGGGTGGCTCAGTCATTAAGTGTCTGCCTTCGGCTCAGGTCATGATCCCTGCATCCTGGAATGGAGCCCCGCATCGGGTTCCCTGCTCCGCAGGAAGCCTGCTTCTCCCTCTCCCACTCCCCCTGCTTCTGTTCCCCCTTGCTGTGTCTCTGTCAAATAAATAAATAAAATCTTAAATAATACATCAGATCCCTCAGAGTGCACAATGTTTTTATTACTCGCCAAAGAGGAGAGCATCTGGGAGTCTGGCACAACTTCCAACAAAAAGATGTACTGATGATGTTACTGGTTAGGTGGAAAATAAGGGGAAAACACGTATATAAGGATGTTAAAATTGCCAGTGCAGATTAGCGAGGGAATATTTATTTTAGAGTTTTATTTATTTGACAGAGAGAGTGCACACATGCACAAGCAAGGGAGTGCAGGCAGAGGGAGATGAAGAGGCAGGCTCCCTAAGCAGCAGGGAACCTGATGTGGGACTCGATTCCAGAACCCTGGGATCATGACCAGAGCCAAAGGCAGACACCATTTTTTTTTTTTTTGGAAGATTTTATTTATCTGACAGAGAGAAACACAGCAAGAGAGGGAACACAAGCAGGGGGAGTGAGAGGGAGAAGCAGGCTTCCCACCGATCAGGGAGCCTGCTGCAGGGCTCGATCCTGGGACTCTGGGATAATGACCTGAGCCGGAGGCAGTCGCTTAACCAACTGAGCCACCCAGGCGCCCCCAAAGGTAGACACTTAACCGACTGAGCCACTACCCTGATTCCCCTAGTGGGGAAATTATTTAAAAATGCATGGCCAGTAAGTCTCTTAAAGGCTTACCTTTGACAATTTTAGATCCCAGCATAACATTCTTTTTTTTTTTTTTTAAAGATTTTATTTATTTATTTGACAAAGAGAAACACAGCTAGAGAGGGAACACAAGCAGAGGGAGTGAGAGAGGGAGAAGCAGGCTTCCTGTCGAGCAGGGAGCCCGCTGCAGGGCTCGATCCAGGGACTCCAGGATCATGACCTGAGCCGAAGGCAGTCACTCAAGCAACTGAGCCACCCAGGTGCCCCTAGCATAACATTCTTTATTTTTTTATTTTTTAACCAATTTTATT
>PITA01020656.1:0-34415 GCA_004023965.1 Spilogale gracilis | reverse complement strand
CATCCAGGAATGTCTCCCAACAATGCAACATGATAAAATTCTCCTGGTGAAGAAAAGTCTTTATCAGCCCCGGCCCTTCTGAGGGTCAGGCCCAGAGCAGCCCACTCTCGAGGCTGGTTCTGTCCCCCATGCGAGTCTCTGGTCCTGAGGGGAGGGCTGGGCATGAGCGAGGGGCGAGCCCCCGACGCAGGGGCCTCTCAGGAAGTCACTGATAGGGTGACTGCTGTGGCCCGAGCTGTGTCCCCCAACTTCACACGTTGAAGCCCTAACCCCATGACATCAGAGTGTGACCTCATTTGAGAGACAGCCTTTAAGAGAGGCAATCGGATTGAAACAGGGTCACTGGAGGGGCCCTGACCGTGGTGTGATGGGGTCCTCACAGGAGAGGGGATCAGGACACAAACACTCACGGAGGGATGAGCCCATGAGAACCCAGGGAGAGCACAGCCATCTGCACATGAGGACAGAGGCCTTGGGGGCCCCGCCCTGCCCGCGCCTGCATCCCGGGCATCGTCCTCCAGGACCAGAGGGACAGTGAGTCCGTTATGTGAGCCGCCTCCTCGGTGAAACTGCATTATGGTGACGTCGGAGGAGGAATCCAGAGGCGTGGGGCTGCTACACTTTGGGGTGGGTGGAGGCCAGGGGTGCTGCAAACAGCCCATAGTGCTCAGGGTGGCCTGCATCCCGGGGAGTGGCGAGTGTGCATGGCGCTGAGGCCGGGACGCCGCGCGGGGGAGGAAGGGTAAACCGAACGGAGGGTCTGGGAACACACTCACGCATGAAAGGGCAGCTAACGGTGTTCCCGAGAGAAGACACGGGAATGACTGGAATCCCACATGTGAACAATGAACTTTGGCTCATGTTCTGCGCCATATGCAAAAATCACTTCCCAATGGGTCCTAGGTCGAAATGTAAAGTATGGAAGAAAATCTCCATGACCCTGGGTTGGACAAAATGTCTCCTATGAGATATCCACAAAAGAAAAAAATGAGATAAATTGGACCTCCTCAAATGAAGACAGTTTGTGTTCAAAAGGCAGTGCTAAGGGAAGGAAAACACCAGCCACAGGGAAAGAAGACCCTTGAGAACAAGTATCTTCATATCCAGAGAACATGAGAAATTCTCAACCATCAGTAAGAAGAACTCGATATCAAAGCATGGGCTGGGGCGCCTGGGTGGCTCAGTTGGTTGAGCGACTGCCTTCGGCTCAGGTCATGATCCAGAGACCCAGGATCGAGTCCCACATCGGGCTCCCTGCTCGGCGGGAAGCCTGCTTCTCCCTCTCTCACTCCCCCTGCTTGTGTTCCCTCCCTGGCTGTGTTTCTCTCTGTCAAATAAATAAAATCTTAAAAAAAAAACCAACAAAATAAAACATGGGCTAAAGACATAAAGGGACCCCTCCCCAAAGGGGCCACACGGATGGCCCAGGGACGTGGCCGGTAAGGAGGGACGTGCACGTGAAATTCGCAGCAAGGGGACACACTGTGTGCTTTGCCCAGCGACTGGAATGAAAACAGCCCACGCCGGCTCTGGCTGGGGGCAGCAGGGACAGCCCCGTGCGGGATGTGCTGGGCGGATCCTTCTAGAATTAACACGCACACATGGTGACTCAGTCTTGTTCACAGACACTGAGTGAAGGGGAAGGAAGCCTGTGCTCACTCGAGGCCTGCGTGCACGTGTTGGTCCCTAAGCACGGGGAGGGGGGGCACTGTCTCTCGCCTGCGGCGGACACGCGGTGGGGGGTGCGTCAGGCGGGGCCACTTCCTGGCACTTGCCACGGCTGGAGGGGCTCAGGGGCGTCATCGAGACCGAGAACAGACAGACGGGAAAGGATCTGTGTTGCGCGACGCCATTTTGGTGGTGTTCTGGAAAAAGCGATGTTTTCAGGACAGAAAAGACATCAGCGGCTGCGGGAGCCTGGACAGGGGCACAGGGGGATTTCTCGGTGATGTGGAGCTGCCCTGTATCTTGATTCTGGTGGGAGTCCGTGTCTAGAGATGTGTCAAAACTCAAAGAACTGTGAGTTTTACTGTATGTAGATGATATACCTTTTTTTTTATGGAAAAAGAAGTCCGATCCCAAGACCACCCCCAGGCTCCCGCCGGGATGCCTGCTTGTTCGGTGATCCTACGAGAGTACGGTGTCCCCCGCCTCATCAGGCCCCACACATCCCCAACGGGGATCCTGTGAGGACTGACCCCAGTCACTGCCAGGTGACCCAGGCGGCCAGGTGATAAGACAGGGGCACGTTCGCGGGGGGCAGGCAGTGCCCAGTGTGGGAGGGGCTTTGGCGGCACCCTCCGGGGTCCGGGAGGGCTGGCTCCCACCTGAGAGGGGGTGCACCCTTGTAGGGAGGTTGCGGAGTCTGCATCCCTGCATGTGTCCGTCCACGTGTCCCCATCTCTGTTCTCAGGCTCCCTCACATCCTGGTTCTTTGTCACTGGATGGGGCGTCACTATGACTCTGGCCATAACGGGCCACGCTGCTGTCTCTGGGGGCCCCTGAGCTCCCCACACACCTGCGTCATCATACCTGCCCCGGGCTCTCCAGGGCATTCCCGGAGCTACCTGTGCCCATCCAACAACCAGAATGGGGGCACCTCAGTCACTGCCCCCCTCCTGCCCCCCTGAGTGCAGCTCCTGTGGGTCCCGGTCCTCCAGGGAACGGACACTGAGATGGGATCCCACCGGAGGGCTTCCCTGGGAAACATCTGTGAGAGAGAAGGTGGGAGGAGCCCTGGGACGAGACAGTGGGGGAGCCGCAGGCACCTGACCCTGAATGAGGGGGACGGAAGGACTCCCGCGCCACCGGGCTGCAGACACAGGGGGCTGAGCGCGGTCTTCGGGGCCCCGAAGTCTCCATGTTCCGGCAGAGGAGGAGGGTCTGGGAGGAGCCTGCCTCGCCAGCCCTCAGCGGCCTCAGGGCCAGCCGCCTCCGGCCCACCCTCCCCCTTTGCAAAGCCAGTGAGCCTACGAAGGCCGAGACTTACCTGTAGGTCGTGCAAAAAGCCCGACTCCGAGGCTGTGAAAGACGTATTTTTTTTTGAAGGATGTTTTGCACAGTAACAGAAGATTGTAAAGATCTCAAACATTTCGAAAGAGTGAAATCATGTCGCGACTACTCTTTGCCGACGGTGCGCTTGGGCTCGTCTCCAGGACAACACCGAACCGGCACGTTCCCGCGTGCGGATACACACACACTGCCGCTCGGGCCAGCCGGAGTCTGAGGGCGTGACGCCGGACCCCTTCACCACGAAAGCAGCCCTTCCAGATGCTTCCGTCACATTTAATAAACACACGTCGAAGCCGGGACAGGGATACGAATTCATGGGAACCACGAAAAATGTGAGGCTTGAACGCGAGTGCTCCCGACCCCGGGACCCGAGATGACTTGACTTTTTTTTTTTAAGATTTTATTTATTTGACAGAGAGAGAGATCACAAGCAGGCAGAGAGGCAGGCAGAGAGAGAGGAGGAAGCAGGTTCCCCGCCGAGCAGAGAGCCCGATGGGGCCTCGATCCCAGGACCCTGAGATCGTGACCCGAGCTGAAGGCAGAGGCTTTAACCCTCTGAGCCACCCAGGCGCCCATGACTTGACTTTTTGGCAAAAACCGCTGGTGACAAACCAGAAGACAAAGGCGTCTTTCCATTAACTTCAATGTGAAAAACACCATCTTTATCACATCCCCAAATATCAGAACTGCTTTAAGAGACAGAAACTTTGAACTTGCAGCTCAGAGATGTGGGGGGAGGGCGGGATGGACGCTGCCCTGCAGTTCTGAGCTCAGCCACAGATGGGACAGAGGCGGGAAGCGCCCCCTGTCCACCCTCCGGCGTGGCGTGTCCCCGCGTCTGGTCACATTGTATGACATCACACGCGCTGACCCCACGTGGTCGTGTTGAGTGAGGAACACACATCTCTGAAACCGTAATGATGAAATATCACCTCTTGTATTTATTTGTTCAACATATTGGACGGTGAAGAATGACGCAGAGATGCTTGTGTGAAAGGGGGCAGGGATGGTCAGTGGCCTTTACGGGGCAGGGTCTACACTAGACGGCGGCAGAGTCTATGTGAAAGTGCCGCATTAGGAATGCATTAGGTGTTTACTGCGAGGACGGGAGGTGCAGTAAGCGGGACACCAAATAAAACACTATCAGAGGGACTGAAGCCGAATCCCCCCACGAAGAAGACAGGGCCCCAGGGCTTCACCAGCTGATGCGCAAAACATAAAATGCAAATAAAACCCCTTGAAATAACTCGAGACAAGCATCGCCTTGACCAGGACGGCAGGAGGAGACTGTCCACTCCTGAACACAGACACAAAAAAGAAAACTCACGACAAATGTAGCCGTGTCTTTAAAATAATACTACAAAGTGAGCATTTTAGATGTATCTCAGGCCTGCGAGGTTGTTTTAATACTGGGGGGAATCAGATGATGTAATTTGCAAAGGAACTTACTAAAAGAGGAAGGTCACGTAATCAACTCAAAGGGCACAGAAAATGATTCAGTCGTATTCGGTATTAGTTTAATAAAATCGAGCCATTTCTGCTAACAGGCATGTTCACAGAAGGATTAGCCCCAACGTGATGGGTAAATAAAGAGCTATCAGTCTGGCACAAGGACGGTGATGGTGCAGACACGCTTCCCCCCGCATATTCATGACGTTAAGTTCCTGAGGTTAGCGGTGTCACGATGAGAGGTGTTGGGGGCCGTGAGGACCGTCAGGGGAGCCCCGGGCATCCTGGGTAGGAGACACCCAGGCGCAGATCGAGAAGTGGAGAAGACACTCCTCTCGTGTTCAAGGAGTCTGAAGTTCTCTGCTCTGGATCAGATGATTAAATTGGGTGAAATCGGGAGTGAATACCCTCAAGGACTCATGGGAATAAGCCTGTTGGGCATGGGGAGGGGCGCTGCCCGGGGCGCTGGCCGGCCGCCCCGTGGGGCCTGCAGGGAGCGGTGCCCGCTGTCGGCTCTGGCGGCAGAGGTCCGCGGGTTCGAGTCTGCCCTCAGACCTGTGTTCCTGTCTGCTCGCTTACTTGTAGTGCATGCTTTTGCAGAATTTGCAAAGTTTCTCCTGTCTGTGGCATTACGGCAAAAATGTCAATATTAGCATATTATGAATAACAGGGAAGTTCTTCAAGCTAGTAACGGATGTCTACAAAGACCTAGAGCAAATGTCATCCCAAATAGTGCAGCCGGGAAAGACTTATCTGTGAGGGAAGGATGACCTCTATTTCACAGCGTAACGGAAGTCCTAGAGAATTAAGGAAAACAAGCACAGCGTTCGTGGATTAGAGAGGAGCAGAGGGAGCTGTAAGTCTGCAGACGAACAGAAGCTGGGGTTCGATACGTGGGAAACACAGAGGTCACAAAAAACATGAAAATAAAAATCCTCTTAGGGAGGATGCCGAATACAGGACTGAGCCTAGAGTCAAATGCATTTCCTTACATCAGCGAGAGACACTTGGGACAGGGAATATTGCACATGGTAACATTTACGATAGCATAAAAATCAAATATCTGGAAATAAATCTGACAAATGCTGTGTAAGACCTCTATGCAGAGAACTTCAGAGCGTTTTGGGGAGAGCTTTAAAGGGCTTAAATAGGGGTGCCGGGGTGAGTCGGGGTGGGGGGGCTCCTGGGTGGGCTGGTCACTGAGCTCAGCTGGTTAACGGTCCAGCTCTTGGTTTCGGCTCAGATCGTGACCTCAGGCTGTTAGGACTGAGCCCTACATCAGGGCTGATGCTCAGCTGGGAGTTCGCTTAAGATTCTTTCTATCTGTACCTCCCCCTCCTTCTCCCTCAAATAAATAAAATAAATAATTTTTAGAAGGGGCTTAAATAAATGGAACTTTATGACACGCTTACAGATGTGAAAAATCCAGTCTTATAAAAATGTGAATTCCTCCCAAATGTTTCTATAGACTTAATCAGAATCTCAGCAAAGTTTCTTCCCTTGCTTGGAAAGTTGATTCTACAATTCAGTGAATATCGAAAGTAGGCTAGTCAAGACGTTCTGGAGGAGACCCCATGGGGGCTCCCGGAGGCGTTGGCCTCACGATGAAGCCCCGGGAACTCCGCGTCCGTGGTGCTGGCGCAGCCCAGAGAGGGTCCCCTGCAGGACCCGAGGCAACCACGAAGGTCAGCTCTCGGAACCTCGGAGGGAGCAGCGAGCGTCGGGGAAGCGCTGAGAGGACGGGATCCTGTTAGCAGAAGCTCTAATCATACAGGAAAACCTTACGAATGAGACATGATGGGACAGAATCACACGGCTTTACAGCAGGATAGCACAGGCGCGGGGCAAGCAAGCCGCGGGGTGGGGGTGACCAGGAGGGCTGGTCCCCAGGAAGACGAGGCCCGGTCAGAAGCCTGCGGCTCTCAGCCCGCCCTCCCCTGCGAGTTAACGATCACTTTTCCCCATGACTCCCGTCAGCCTTACCACATGCACTGTTGACCAGCCCGGTATCAGTGTCGGGCCCCCCGCCGCCCCCACCCCTGCACCTGCCTTCTCCCCGCAGACCTTCTCGGCTCCACCCCCAGCGGCCCCTCTCGCACTTCACTCCGGTCCATGTGGATTCTTCCACACCTTGTGCTTGTTCGTGAATAAATAAGGACGACTTCCCCGGGGAACTCACTCGAGTACACGCAAAGCTGTGCGCGTGTACGGATTTGTTTTCGTACGTGTGTGAAAATATGTGTTAACACAGGCTTGAGTTGTTTCCACCGATGGCATTCAGGACGAGAGTTGCAGAGATGCACACGTGTCGTGTGGGAGCCACGTAAGACACGGCCACACAACTGAACGACTTTTATAAATACACACGTAACCCTCACAGGCACCAAGGAGCAGAGGCCCCTCCGCGTGCCCGTGCCGCCCCGCGTGCCATGATGCGGCAGATGTCCTGCTGCTTTTCTCTACATTCGCTTCTTTTTGTGTCCTGAGAGAAAGGCTCTCAGTTAATGGAAGATGATGGTAATTGTGACCTATTGATATTGGACATTTCTCTTTATTAGAAGATGCCAGGGAGAGAGCGCAGAGATGGGACGGAGACAGAGCCGCCGGGGCGCCCCTGAGAAAGCCACAACCTGGGAGGAAAGGCGTGCTGGAGCGAATAGGAACAGGCCTTTAGCAAGAGGACATGCTTGGAGCCGACCGTCCTCCGCCGGGCCCCAGGGCTGCGACTCTTCGTCCTTCAACCCCCCCCCCCCCGGTCCCTCCGGCTGGGGTCAGCAGGTGCCCGCGGGGCCGGGCGGTGTCTCTCCTGCCTCAGAGTAGCCTCCCCCAGAAGCCCCCAGGTGAGGAGGGATTGAGCACATCTCCCTGCCCCCCTGGCTTGTCGCGGTCAGGCTCTTGCCCACCCCGTGCCCCCATCTGAGCCAGGGGTCTCTGTTCTGTGGGAGCAGCAGGGGAGCTGAGAGTGTGCAGTGAGGAAAAACCGTTCTGTGGTGTCAGTGTCCGGAGAAGAGGGTCAGGCTACACACGGGCACACACGGGCACACACGGACACACACACACACACACACACACACACACACGGACACACACGGGCACACACGCACACGGGCACACACGGGCACATGGCCAGTCACAGCCTTTAGACCCGCTTTCCTTTCAGCCACTTGGTCTCGACCCTTGGAAGCTGGACAGTGGGCTGGAGGTCATGAGGTCAATGGGGGCTGATCGGGCAGCATGGAGGAGGGGGAGGACAGGGAGAGGTGCCCCAAAGACACGGAACTGGGGGCACACGGGGAAGGACAGGAAGCTCGCTCACCCAGCGGCAGCTGCCTGCCTGACGCTGTGCAGAACGGGATGGAAGCAGGGAGGGGCCCGTGCCCGCCGCCCGCGGGGTGAGGGGCACAGCTGAGCCCCGAGCGAGGGCCGGCTCCTCTCCTGAGCCCAAGGCTGGGGGGGACGGTGCCTGCGGGCGCGGCCCTCGCTGCCAGGAAGGACGCGGGCACCTCAGGCTCTGCCCCTTGGCCGCCCGCAGCGCCGCCGCCGTTCTGGCAGCGAGGGCCGCACAGCCTCGCGGGACGGGGCGCGTGCCAGGGGAGAGCCGGCCGTGCCTCCTTCCTGGGGGTGCGTCTCCTCCACGTTCCTGTCCCAGGGGGTCCGCTGGCAGCAAAGACCTAAGGGAAAAGAAGGAAGGAAAGCTTTTGCCTCCACGTTCCTGGCCCCACCCTCTGGGACGCGGGGGACGGCCTGCCTCCCGCGCTCATGCCCTCCCCACGACATCCGGGCCCTGCCTCCCCCAGAAGGCTGCTGCTCTGTGACGGGAAGCCACCTGGGTGTGACCTTGGAGCCCAGGAACCCTCCAGGACTGAGCCGGCCCCCGATGCTCCCTGCCCTCCAGTCCCCTCCGCCACCCCGGCCAGCCACCCTCCTGGGGGCCATCTGGAAGGCTCCCTGCTCCCCTCCAAGGGGTGGCCGCAATTTACCTCTAAGCAACCCTATAGGGGTCCCAGCTCCCCCTTCCCCCTCTCCTGCCACGGGCCTGAGGTCAGGGGTCATGCCAAGGTATTCATCCCTCCTCACCCCCCCTCCTGGGCTTCTGGCTCGGGCCAGGGGCTGGAGTCCCGCTCACTCCCCCATGCACCTCCCTACCACCCAGCCCTGTTTGCTTGAAGCCCCTTCACACTCTCGCCTGGGAACCCTGTCTTCAGACCAGATCTGGGCTCCTAGGACCCCGGCCTCCACCAGCCCTCTCACAGAAACACAGGTCTCCCCGCTCAGCCTGGCTTGGCCCACGGAGCCACGGACCCACCAAGACTCAAGTCCCAGAAGCCAGGACTTTGGGGGATTGTCCAGCGCCCCCCCATCCTCACCAGAGGCTCAGTCTGGCGTCCTGCTCTCCAGCCCCGTTGATGCCTTCCTTCTGCTGGGTCTGCGGCAGCGGGACACCCCATGGGAAAACCGCAGAGCCCCTGGGTGCATGGCCCCAGAGACCGAGGGCACTGTGCCCCGCCCCCTGCCCAGTTCATTTGCCCAGAAAAGACCCCAAAGGCCTCACCACCTACTGAGCCTGGCTTGCCTCCCTCTCCCAGGGAGATGGGAGGGAAACCCCGATTCCTGGGCCCGCACCCACACGGCAGCCCATTACCCAGCGCCTCTGCCTCTGTCCTGGGTGAAGAGGACGTCTCTCCCCTGCTGTCCGAACGCTGCCAGACAGGCCCCGTCTGCACCCTCTGTCCTCCGACACCCAGGCCCTCATGACCACCTTGGTCACCAGGCCTGCTCCCCGTGGCTCTCCATCACCAGCGACCCCGAGCCCCAGGCTTGGCACACCCCTGCCTCTCTTCTCCCTTCATGGACACTCACTGCTACGTCCCCACCCCTCCCAGCACAGCTATCGGCCCCTTCCTTGCATCTTTCCTCCCCTACAGACCCCTAAGCCCGACCGGCACCTCTGGCCTCTCCATGCTCAGTCCCCGCGCTCCAGGCTTCCTGCGGGGGTGCCCGTCTTCCTGCCAGCTGTCCTGGACGTGGCGGCATTCCTCGGGCTCCTCACCACTGTCACTGTGCCGCCCGGGCTCCCTGCACAGGCTCCACACCCGTGGCTTCAGCCCAGAGGGCTCTTCTGCTCCCACACGTTCCCCCTGGGGTCCCCCTATTAGCGCACAGTCGGACCTGCAGGGGCTCCCCCGCGGTTCCTCCCTGCCTGTCTCCCCTGCACACCAGTCTACCCCACGCTCCCTCAACCTCGCCCCTGAGACACGGCGAGAACTCTCTGTAGCTGCCCCAGCCCCGACCCACACGCCATGGGCTGTGCGCCCCACCCTGTCCCCTCCGAGGGGTCCTGACGCTCCAAACAGCTCTGTCCTCAAAGCACACCCGATCCCTGGCCTACTGAGCACACCCCTGGGCCTGGAGGTCAGGCTTGCAGGCCTTCCTCCTTCCCTTCTGCACACCAGCTGCCTGGAGCACCCTCTGGCTTCCCAGACCAACCTGACCCCGTGCCACGAGGGCTCTGTCCGCTCCCGGGGGAAGCGCTGGTTTTCTTGTTCTAACTTGGGGCCAGGCGGGCAGCTGTGTTCCTGCTGCCTAACCCTCCAGGGGGCCCGTGGGGCTGGGGTTCTTTAGCCAAAGCCCCCTCAGTCCCCTTCCTCGCGGGAGAAGACTGCCGGGTCACAGAGCAAGCCTTTCCCCAGCAGAGTCAGCCCTGGGGCCCTGGACCACTAGGCAGTGGCAGCGTGGGGTTCCCAAAGCCGCCGAATGCCCCAAGGGTGGGGGTGAAGCCAGATAGGTATTTTATTGAAAGTTCACAGATACAAGAGCTTGGAGCAGGGTCGCAGCTTGGAGGAGTGGGGTCAGGGAAAACAGAGGGAGCCCCCAGATGCTGGCAGCCCCTCAAACCTGGGACGCTCCCACAGAAGCCCTTCTTGCTGGGTGTTGGGTCGGAGGGGCCCCAGGATCCCGGGGGGCGGCATGGGAGGGAGGGAGGGCAGCTGGTGGAAGGTATGCGACAGCACAAGACACCCACAGACCCCCCAAACAGGCAGAGGCAGAGGATTGGGAGGCGGAGAGGGTGGGCCAGGCCGAAGCTCACTGCCCTCGTTGTGCATAGAGCGTCCGATGGCCTCACTGCCCAGGCCACAACTTCAGGGGGCTCCAGGGCACATGCCTGGCTCTGCCCCAACCACACAGCATCCCGTGTCACAGCAGGCATGAAAACGAGCACGTCCCACTGCTTTGTCTCCACCGCCGGTGGTGCCCAGCGGGCCCTAGTAGTCGGTGAGCGGGTAGCGCAGGAAGATGAGGACGAGGATCATGCAAGATGCCGCCAGCGCGGAGCTGGTAATGTTAAACAGCCGGGCTGTCTTGGCGTCTTCCACCGCTCCATTCAGGTCATTGAGAAGTTTCTTGTCCCGAACCTGAGGCCAGAGGGAGGAGGTGAGGCCAGTGGCCAGAGAGAAGGAAAAGGCTAAAAACTGGGAACATACAGGAATTCTTTGTATTTCTTTTTGCAACTTTTCAGTAAGTCTGAAATTATTTAAACTATCACAGGATGTCAACAATATTCTATTACTTGATTGAAAGTTGCTGAGGACACATCTTCAGTGTCCTTACCACGAAAAAACTACAGACCCCCAAAGCAATAATTCTGTGCAGTGACGGATGTGCTGACGGGCCTCCCTGCTGCCATCATCCTGCAGCACACGCGTGTGCACGCTGGACTTACACAATGTCACGTCAGCTGTGGCTCAGTAAAGCTGCAATCAATAAATGAATACATGAGATAAAGAAGGAAGTTGCTCTCAGAGTTATATGATCAGACAGTGGAGGAGTAAGTGTGCTCTACTCTGAATGGGGTCCCTAATCTAAAATCAGCAGGGATTACCTGAGAGGAGGTGCTATGCATAGACAGAATAAGTGGTAGTCCCTTCAGTGTCTGGGAAGGGATGTTAAGATACAGGGAGTAGACTGGAGCCCAGGAAGTCCTGGGGAGACAGTGGGTAGAGCTGGACCCCCATTTCCAAGATTCTCTGGTTAGGAAGAGATGTTCCTAAGGAGGCCACCGTCACCCACATCTTAGGATTTCCTTCTTTTCAGCACTTTCTTCTTCCACAAAGTCCAAAGAAGTGTAGCTGGATATGTGGATGGATGAGAAGGGAGGGAAAATAGAAAAAAAATAGTGCGTAGATCACATGGATGGATGAGATGATTCAAGGAGCAAGAGGATGGGAGTGAGCAGAGATGAATGTGAAGACAGGTGCGTGATGAATGGGTGCACATGGCTCAGCTGCAGGGGCAGGAAGGAGGGCAGAGGGCTTGAAGAATGAACGGATGTCTTGATGTGTTGGGTTAGAGGATGGATGGGTGGCTGACAGGTAGAATTAGTAAGTAAGCTGGAGAAAGTTACTTAGAAGTTGAGGTTAGATGAATAGTTAAGTGCACTGATGTATAAAATGGTGGGATGAGATGGGGAGAAGCAAGGAAGGGTGGAAGCATAATCAACATGTATAAAGACAGATGAATGGAAGGTTGGGTGATTGGTTGGATTGGAGAGGATAAAAGAGGATGGGTCAATGTATAAGGGACTGTGGGTGGACGGGTGGATGGACGGATGGATGAACAGGTGGGTGGCTGGGTGAATGAGTATATGAGTGGATGGCGTGATGGGTGGGGGTTTGATGAGTGGGTGGATGGATGGATGAATGGGTGGGTGGCTGGGTGAATGAGTATATGAGTGGATGGTTTGATGGGTGGGGGTTTGATGAGTGGGGATGGATGGATGGATGGTTGGGTGGATGGATGGACAGGTGGACAGGTAGATGGGTAAATGGATAAGTGTACAGATGGGTGGGTAGATGGATAGATGGATGGATGGATGGATGGTTGGGTGGTTGGGTGGATGTTTGGATGGGTGGGTGGATGGTTGGGTGGATGGGTGGATGGGTGGTTGAATGAATGGATTGTTAGATGGGTAGATGGGTGAATAGATGGGCAGATGGATGGATGGATAGACAGGTGGACAGGTGGATGGGTAGATGGATGGATGGATGGATGGATGGATGGATGGATGGTTTGATGGTTAGATGGTGGATGGTTGGAAGGGTGGGTGGTGGGTGGATGAATGGATGGTTGAATGGGTGGGTGGCTGGGTGGCTGGTTGGATGGGTGGATGGATGGATAGTTGGGTGGTTGGATGGATAGGTAGGTGGCAGATGGGTGGGTAGGTGGATGGGTGGGCAGGTGGATGGGTGGGTAGAAGGGTGTGTGGGTGTGTGGGTAGGTGGATGGATGGTTAGACAGGTGAATGGATGCCTGGGTGGATGAATGGATGGCTGGATGGTTGGATGGCAGGTGGATGGGTGGATGGATGGGCGGGTGAATGGTTACACGGGTGGATGATTGGATGGGCGGGTGGCAGGTGGGTGGATGGGCAGGTGGATGGGCGGGTAGCTGGCTGGCTGGATCATGTTCAGAAGGCAAGTACCGGGCAGATATGTATATATAAAACCTGGCACAGTATCTCCTCTCCTAATCAAACTTTTTCACTTCCTGGTACTGGGAAGTCCACAACCTCTTGGGCCCAGATTGAGCAAGCACCATGTCATTATATCTGCTCCTCTCCTGCCCAGCATCCCTCCCCTAATTCAAGCCATGTGCTCCTTTTCCTGGCCACCACACTGGGACCCTAACATTTCTCTGCCTCTGGGCTTCTCTTGTTCCCTTTCTCCACACTGGCTGCAGATTTTATATCTCTGACTACAGCTTTCCCTTCTGTATCTTCCACACAATGAAATCCAACCCCCTCACATAATTTTTCAAGTCCTCCCTGCATGGCCGTGTCTGGCTTTCCAGGACCACCTTCCTGTCCCCGCACAGAAGATGGGGGCCCTGCAATCCTCCCATATTGTCCCACCCTCATGTCCTGGTTCATGTTCTTTTCTCCATCTGGAACACCTGTCTCTTTACCCCTTTTACTCAATGAAAATGATGCCTCCTCCCATAAGTCTCCCACACCCGGCTCTAAACTTGTCCCAAATCAGTAAGGAAGTATTCTTTGTCTGAGGCACTTGGAGGGGTCCTCTGTCCATCCGCCCATCCATACAGCAGCCTTTGACCCTCCCGTGGTCAGCCGTGCCTGGGCACTGGCGGCAGCCGGAGGAAGGCATGGTCCTGCTGGGGTGGGCAGCCATCACTGGCGCAGGGCAGCCTCCGCTGCGAAGTGAGGGCTCAGCCAGAGGGAGTCTGTAGTGTCTTTGCAGATGGAAAGCCCTCGGACTGGGGGAGCAGCACGTTGAAAACCAAGGCATGCTCGCTGAAGGGCTGGGGCAGGGTGCGGGTGGTGAGGGGCAAAATGGCTGAGAAGGGATCTTGAAGAGCACTGAATGCCGAGGTGAGGACTCTAGCCTCCGGTCGGCCAACAAGGGGAGCCAGTGGTCACTCCGAGCAGCTCATGCCTACTGCAAGAGCGGAGCCTTGCCGTTCCGTGTCTCTGCCTTCCCCCGTGTGTTACAGCCCAGCCTGCGCTGGACTAGACTGGCCCGTGTGGGCGGAGAGGGTGGACGGATGGTTTACGGTGGACAGCTGAAGGCAGGCAGGGACACCCACCGCGCCAGCCTCTGCCCTGCTCAGTTGTGCTTACATGGACATTGTTTCATTTCAGTTTGCTTTGTGAACAGATGAAAGGAGGAGCTCAGATGAGGTCAGCCAGTCAGGGGCTCACTGCTCTTAAGGGACCAAGTTGGGAATCTGGCCAAGGACTTCTGACCCCGAGTCCGTTAGGTGCCCTTGGAAGTGCCCCTGACTGGCTACAAACGGTGTGGGGCAGCGGGCCAGGAGACGCGCAGCTGGGTGGACAGGTGGGCACGCTCCCAGGTGCAGGAGTCAGAGCCAGCCGGTCCTGGCTCCCTCCACCCCTGCCGCCCAGGCCACCCCCTTCCCTGGCAAGCCTCGAGCTTTTCCTGCCCTGGCTGTCCGCCAGGAAGGACATGGGGGAGCAGCCCCAGGGTGGAGTCATGGGGAGCTCCCTTCTGCCCCCCAGAAGCACTAATTCCTACCCACCCCCCACCCCAGTGCAAGCCCGGCACCGTTCAGAAACCGGTGACCTACCTACAACCCCCGCCAGATGGGCTCGCCCCGTGCCGGCCGGCACCCACAGCCACGCCAAGGGGGGAGGGCTGGCTTCCGGACAGAAGCCCATGCGGCCAGACCTCCGTCTGCGGGCCACCGTCTGGGCATGGCACGCGGGCACCCGGGGAGGCAGAGCCCCTCCTGTTGCCCCCACAACGCTGCCCTCAGCTTGGCACTGTCCCCGTGCAGCCAGAGCTGGGGGTGCTCTCCGACCCCCAGCTTCTAGGGCCCCCTCCCCTTTGCTGCCTCCACAACACACACAGGCACACACATCTGTGCACACACACTCACACACGCACCCCCATGCAATCATGCTTCCACGCCCACACCCGTCACACTCACACTGGCAGGGGTTCACACTCTCGTGCACACACGCACGCTCACACACACTCACAGGACGCAGGCCCCACACGGCGGAGCCCAGAGCTCAGCGCGCAGACCTAGAAGCGACGGGGCCCCTGGCGGTGGCTGAGGCTGGCGATGAGTCAGGAGGTGGGGAAAGCCAGGTGGCTGGGGCGCATGAGGCCAGCGGCGGGCGTGCGGCTCCAAGACGCACAGGGCAGAGCTGTCCAGGCTTCTGCCCTTCCTGGGCCAGCGTCCCTGGCCTAGATCCTCCCCTCCCTCCAGCCCCCACATCCCGTCCCCAGCTCACTGGGCGGCCGCCATCAGTGACGTGCATCTGGGCTTGGGCCTGTAATCCGGGGAAGGGGCGGTCTGGCTAGCTACGAGGCAGCCCCTTCCGAGCAACAGGGAGAGGGGTCCTGTCAGTGGGGCCCCTCGGTCCGGACACATTTGCACAGAGCTCCCCGCTTCGAAGGCGAGCGGATCACGGCCTCTCTCCTGCAGTCTTGGTCCATTTCCTTCGGCCTTGCCCTGGGAACATGAGGCCTGTCGGCCTGGCTCCCTGCTCTGCTCCCAGCAGCTCCCCTCGCAGTGCTGAGGGGTGAGTGCAGATTGTACCCACTCTGAATTTAGGGTCAGGGGTGGGTGGGACATGCTTGGGGCTCTCTCCCCTAGGTGCCCAGCCACCAGGACGGACTATCATGCAGCCTTGCGGGAGAGGGAAGGCAGAAGGCAGTGGCTTGATTAGAGACCCCGTCTGGTTTCAGGGTCCCTGGGAGGGGCTTGGAGAGAAAGGTCTCCACACTGTCCTGCGGTCAGCAGGGGAAGGGCTCCAGGGGCCTCCATCGGGGAGCTGGTTCCAGCCCCGCCTACCCAGGGGCGGCTCGTGTCCCCGCCCAGAGGATAGGACATTGAGCCCCGGGTCTGCTCTGCAAGGACTGAGCTGGCTATGGAGAGAATGTGGGCCTGCGGCCCCCGAGGCCAACCAAGGCAGCCCTTCCACAGCTCAGGGCCGGGGAGGGCAGCCTCTCCCTGCTGGCTCAGAGCTAGCCAGCTGCCGTGTGTCTCTGGACCCCATGAGGCGGCCCCCAGCCGCCAGCCCCCGCTCCTCCCGCCCCTCCCCAGCCCCACTCACTTTGAGGGAGTAGGCCAGTGCAATGAAGCCCAGGCAGCAAAAGTTGAGGTAGACGAAGTTGAAGATGGACCACAGGTAGTAATCGTTGACCTCGCTGGTGTCCGGGTAGACTTCGATGACCGTCGTGGGGTTCGTCATGGTCTTCTTCTCGGCAAGGTGCTTGCAGGCCTGGGGGGCGCCTGAGGCCCGCACGCTGCCCGTCTTGCTGCTCTTGGACTCCATGGGGAACAGGGTGGGTGCCATGGGGGGCGACGCTGAGGGCTCAGGGGCCGGGGCCGCTGGAGCCTGCAGGGCCGGGGGCTTGGACACGCAGGCAAAGCAACCCTTGGGTGAGCCTGCCGGGGGCCTTGGAATCCAGAAGGCCCCGTCCAGGGGAACTCGGGCTTCCTGGGCGCCGTCCGTGGTGCTGGCCGGGGCTCCCAGCGCCGCTGGGCACTGGCCGGGGCCCTGGGCCTGGAGGGAGGGGGAGAGGAAGAACGAGCTGGGTCCTGCGTGCCCTGCAGCATCTCCCCCTGTAGGCTCACAAGCAGCCCCAAAGGAGATGGAAATCCCAGCGAGGCGGCCAGCTGCCGGGCTGCCACCTGCCTCCCCCACCCGCCGCAGCCACCCCGATGCCAAAGCCCCTCACAGCAGCCTTGGCAGGAACATCGGGGCTTTTCATCACTTTGCCATCTGCGCACAAACATTCGCCCACTGACACACAACAGCAACACCCCCATATCCAGCAGCGCCCCAACCACAGGCTGTTGCAATAAACAGAGCACGCCAGCATCCCCTTCGGCACCCCAGCACGCACACAGGGCGCGCAAACCTACAATGGCAGCGTCTCAGCCACTATCTGGCAGGATGAGCAGAGCTGTCGCGAGCACCTGCAGGCTGAGCCCGCCCACACACCGGGCACCAAGGCTCTCCAGAGCCCCCGCAGGGCGCCCCGGGGCACCGAGACGCTTCCAGGTAAACAGCTCCGCACGGTGACACGCAGCGGGGACACACACAGCCACAGGGGCTCAGACGCAATGGCCTGGGGATGGAAAGGGCCACCGCAGGCGCCCCAAACTCGTGCGCGTCGTCCCCGCCCCCAACCCCGGCCCAGAGCGGTGGCCAGGACCCCTAGCGCTGGCTGGCAGGGAACCCCCCAGCCCGTGCCACGGACAGACTCACAAGGACATTCTGCGAAACGCACACTCTCCAGGCGGCCACTAAGGCGTCCGCCCCGGGGGGTCTGCGGCCGTCACCCGCCACCCGCCACCCGCCCCAGGACTGCCGCAGCCGCGCGGACCGCGCGCCCCGCGCCCTCACCTGCTGGCGGCTCCTCCGCGGCCTGGCCGACCCCTGCGCCCTGCGCCCTGCACCGCGGTGCGCACGTCCTTCCGCCGGCCTCGGCTCGCTGTCTGTCCCGGCTCTCGCGTCCCGGCGGCCCAGCCTCGGCGGGGGGAGCGCGCGGGGCCGGCGGCGCCGCTGTCCACGCTCCTGCGCTCCCTCCGCAGCGCCAGGCCGGCCGCGCGGCTGCAGCCGGAGCCTGACTCACGGCGCCGGCCAGCGCAGCCACCTCCCCGCCTCCTCCCGCCCGCAGGTTGGGGGGGCCGCGGAGCCCGCGGGGGGGGGGGGGGGGTGCGGGGGTGGGTCCTCCTACAGTGTCCCCAGGCATCCCGACCGCTGAGCCTCCCCGACTCCCTGTCCCTCCCTCTTGAGGAGCCCCCAGCCTCTCTCCCCGCTGTCTCTCCAGGAGGGAGCTCCTTCTGGTCCTGCTGTCCTCCTCTGCCTGATCCCAGCCACCAGAAGGGCTGTCTGAGCCCCTTCCCCTCCGCTGCTGAGTACCTCCGTTCCCCACATCTCAGTCCCCACCCCTCTTCAAGTCCCAGTCCCGGCCTGGCAGAGCCCCCACCCTATACAGAGCCTGGGTACCCCAACCTGCACCCTCCCCAGCACACTCGGGCCCTGGGTCCAGTCCCCATCTGCTCTGCCATTCCTGCAAACCCACAGCTCCAGCGCACCCTGGAAGGCCCCAGCCCCCAGATGTCACGCCTCTATGAGCCCCAACACCGGCAGCCACCCGAGCGCAGGCTGGCCCCTAATAGAGGCCCTAGCCCCAGAGGCTACCAAGTCCAGGCTGTCCCTGAACCTTGGTGGCCCCCATGCAGCCCCATCCTTTCTGAGCCCACCCTGGGGGAAACTCCTGACCCCCTTCCCCCAGATGTGACCACAGTAGGCAGCACCAGCCCCGCCCCCAGCCCCGCCCCCTGAGCGTGCAGCCCTCATGGAGTACAGTCTTAAAGGCTCTGACCTCTCACGGGTTGGTCCCCTCTGCCCATGGGGCTACATGTTCTTCTCCAAGCCCCTAATGGCACTTGTCGCTGGGGACAAGGCCCCTCACCTGCCCATGCCTGCCAGCCCTGCCTGTCCCACCTGGGCCACGTCCCCTGCAGATGCCCCTACCTCTAGCCAACGCCCGCAGGCCCACCCCAGCGCCTCTGGGGGCCTCCATTCACTGCACACCCTCTCACTCTCTCTCACACTTGTCCCCAGATGACCTCTCCTTCCCACAAAAGTCCCAGTGAGTCCCTTCTGCAAGGGAGAGAGAAGCCCTAACCTTCTCTGCGTCGCCTGGAGCTCCCTCCCCGCCATGCAAGTGCCCTCTTCACCAACCCACCAGCCCACAGACCCCAGACCCTCCAAAGCCCCCCAGAAGCTGTGCCTGTGGTGGGAGGGGCCCAAAGCCCCATCCTCTCAGAGGCCCCGGCTGCTCCCTGCCCAGCCCAGCCTGCCTCCACTGTCTCCGCGAGCCTCTCTTCTGAGCCTGGGTCTTCTCAGGGGCAGTCCTTGCCCGCCTGGGCCCAGCCTCTGCCCAGCCCTGCTCTCCCCAACCACTGAGACTGAGGCCTTCTGGGAGCCCACCTCACCCACATGGGCTGCACCCCTCCCTGAGCCCTCTCCTTCCAGCCCTGCCCACAGCCACCGCCATCTGTGGCTGTCAGGAAGCCCAGGAACCTCCCGGAGGTTGACAAGGGCCCCGTGAGTGGGAGGGGTCCTCGGCCACCACCCCCATCCTGGCCACACCGTCAGCACAGGCAGCCCCAGGCCAAGAGCCCACAGGCGTGAGAGAGGACGGGGACCGCGAGGGGACCAGGATTCAGTTCTCCCTCATGCCACACCCACTGCCCATTTCCCAAGGGCCACACACATGGGGGCACCGGGACCTCCAGGCCGCAGGCGCAGCCAGACCTTAGTCTGCATACCATACCCCCAGTGCTCTGGGGAGGAGTGCCCTGTCGTTAACCACCTTCTAGAGCCAGGCTAGAGGCTCAGGGTTGGGTCACAGAGGCTAGATCTGAGCCAGGCGCAGATGCCAGGGTCCAGAGGATCCCAACCAGCAGCCCAGGGCGGTCATCCTGGTCCAGGGCTCTGGGCAGGAGCATCAGCACCCCGATGGCCGGTTGGGGGCTGGAAGCTCAGCCTGCGCACAGCGCTGTGGAGGGAACCGAGGGCACCCCACTGTACTTGTCCCACGTCCCAGAGAAGGAATGGAGGTGGCCTCCGAGCCGAGGGCCCCAACAGCAGGGCCAGCAGAGAGGGGGCAGACCCGCCAGGCCGTGGCGGACGGAGGCAGGTCCCAGGGCAGCCAGCGGGGGTCGGGGGGCCACCTCCTTCCTGGCCGACTCTGACTCCTGGCATCCCAGGGGCACAAAGGCTTGGATGACAGTTTCCCCTGCAGTCCTGCCGGCTCCCTGCTCGTATTTCAAGTGCTGGAACACAGGGCACGCGGCCACGAGCCTCCCTGCATTCTGGTTGAGTGTTTGTTGAAGGTGCCGGCTAGGGCTTGGCTCTGGGCTGCAGTCCCGACCCCCAAGGGCCAGGCACTGACGGCCACAGCGCTGAAGGCTGAGAGAGCACCAGGACGGTGGCATTCGTCCTATTTGTCATTCCCCTTACACCTGCGGGCCGTGGGCTCCAGAGCCACACAAACTCCTACTCACCCCGTAAAACCTCCTGGCTGTGTAGCTGCCTCTGGGCCGATGAGCCCAAGCACCCCTCAGTAAACTCCCGAGGCCAGATCCCCAGTTAGGTGACTGCAGCCTGAGGGAGTCCGTCACTGGGATCCTCGAACCCCGAGACTTCAGGCCCCCAGGCTGGCCTGCTCCAACATCGGCTTGCTTTGCACAGAGATGGCACTCAGGTGTGGCCAGGAGGCCCAGGAAGGAGGCAGCTGCCCACCTGCCATCAGCCCCGCACTGGCCCGTGTCCTGGGCCCTCCTGGGGCATCAGGGGGTGCTGGGGAACACCAGGCCCTGCTGCTGGGAAGCATGGCAGACGCTCACCTGGACCACCCCTGCCAAACGTGCCCAGAGCAGGCCCTGGCAACCTCGCCCGGCCCCACCCGGCCCCTCCCGCCAAGGCCGCACCCCGCGGCCCCCAGCCCCGGCCTCGGGACGAGCCAGCCCTCCCCTGGCGAGGCTGGGCAGCAAGATCAAGCCTCCTGGTCCTCTGTGCAGGGCAGCAGAGCTGGGGTCTGGGAGCCGGGGCACCGCCAAAGCTTCTCCCCCGCCCGGCTGCGTCGGCCCTCGGGAACAGCGGCCTCACAGCAGCCATACCAGCTCCTTCCCACGCCCAGATTCAGAACCGCCCTTCCCTCCAAACAAAAAACACGCCAACACAGAAAGAGGAGGCCCAAACAACTGTATTTTCACAACCAATCCGGCTCCCAGTCAAGAGGGGGGCAGCTCAGAGAAGGTGGCACCAGGCCCCCCTCTTTCCCTACCCTGGACCAGCGAAATGTCCTCCAGGATGGGGTCAAGCCCCCGGATGACCCCAAAGGCATCACAAGGCTGGTTTTGTTCCCAACCCTTCCAACTCCTTCCTGCTTGTCCTCGGGCCTCGGCCGGCCCCTTCCTCCACGAGCCTCCACAGGAAGATGGTGGGCCCAGCAGTGCCCGGCTCCGGACCCCAGGCAACGCGGAGGAGCCAGGAAACAGCTTGGCCCGGTGCAGGGGCTCAGTCCAGAGGTCCTGCCTGGGCGGCCAGGCCCCCAAGGCCCAGGCTGGGGGCAGGGGAGGGGGAACTACCCGAGAGAGGAGGGGTTCTGGATGCGCTCGGACAGGCTGCCAAGCAGGGCTGGGGCTTCCAAGTTAGGAGGGTGGCCCCACCCCCGGTCAGCCTACCGCTGCTGCCCCGCACCCCGCCCCTCCACTAGACACAGGCAGACAGGCCAGGGCTGGGGAAAACCACAGAACGCAGGCCCGGCACTCTGCCGAGCTGGGGTGTGAGTGTGAGTTTGAGCGTGAGCGTGTGTGGCAGGGGCGGCCGGGGGGGTGGCGGTGGCCGGCCTCCCCCTGCTGGACTCTTTCCTCGCCGGCGGGCGGGTGGCTAGAGCCTGGTGGCCTCGGCCAGGCCCACGCGGTTCTGGTCCCGGTCGAACACGGTGTAGTAGCGGCCAATGAAGACGTCCCCGAGGATCCAGAGTGGCCCGCCGGGTGGGGGAATATCCATGCCCATGAAACCGCTCAGGCAGATGGTCTTCCCGCCCTGCGACACCTGCGACGGCCACTGTGGTCAGCACCCGGCCCGCCGCCCTGCCGGGTCCCGCCCCTGGCCCCTGCTGACCTTGAGCGTGTAGTCCTCGGAGGACAGCTTGTAACCTTTGCCACCCAGCTTCAGGGTGACCTCGGGCAGGGTGGACACCTTCTCACAGGGGATCATGTACTGAGGGAGAGAAGAGGGCAGCTCAGAGGCAGTGTGGTGGGGGGCGGCGGCTGGGGCGCCCCGCCTGCGCAGCCGGGCTCGCTCACCTCGCCCTGAATCAGCGGCACGGCCCCGATGGCCTTCTGCAGCTCGCGCACCTCATCCACGGGGCCCACGATGAGGGAGGTGCCTGTGTCCACGATGGCCTCGCAGCCCCCCTTGCACAGGGTCAGGCTGTTGCCAACGTCCACCCTGCAGGGGAGGGAGCGTGAGCACTCGGCCTGGCCTCGGCCTCCAGTCCGACCTCCAGGGCCACAGCCTTGCTGGGAGCCTTTCTTCCCCTCTTTGGCTGTGAGCAGGGGCGGGCCGGGGGCTCAAGAGGTCAAGGGCAGGTTAAGTGCCCGCCTCGAAGCCTTGAGCAGAGGCGGGCCGGGGGCGGGAGCCCAGCTGGGCACCAGGAGACGGCAACCGACACCCAGGGCCAGCGGGCCCGAAGGCTGTAGCTAGCCAGAGGCCTGCCGAGTGGGGGGCTGGAAGGGGCCCGCACACCGCGCGCCCCGCACACCCGAGCCCCGCGCTCCTGCCCGGCACTCACTGTTCCATGTGGACCTGCCAGTAGGCCTTGCGGGTGACGTTGAGGTAGGACAGGGGACCCTTGAAGTACTTGGAGTCCGTGCCGCCCAGCATCAGCTCACCCCCGGGCTGTGCGCTGGGGTCCCTGGGAGAAGAGGGCCGAGTCAGCCGCAGCTGCTCCTGGTGGGGGGTCTGCCCACCCCACGGTGAGGCCAGCCGGAGCGCTGGCCGACGGGCACAAGCCGGGGCCAAGTCAGGGGAAGTGGCTCAAGCCACAGAGATGAAACAATCCCGAGGGGGCACAGAAGGCGAGGACTTCCTCCTCCCCGAGGCGCGGGGCTCCCATCCCACACCCAGAGCGGCCTGCAGGCCGAGCTCCCGCTCAGCCCCCTAAAGCGCCCGGCCCGCCACTCGGGAGGGCCGGGGTGAGGCCAGTGGGCAGACGGGGAAGTGAAAGCTAGGAGCCCACGGAAGGGAGCCACAGCTGCCTGAGAAAAACAAACCACGAGAGGCGGCCCTGGGCAGCACGGAGGGTTGAGCCCGCTCATTCCGCAGGGCCCTTGTACCTGCTGTTCCCAAGGATGCCCTCGCCCTTACTCTACGGCTCCCACTGCCCCTTGCCCTCCCAGCCTTCCCTGGCGCTCGCACTGTCGCCCTGCTCCCCCCAGCGGACTTCTCTCCACTCAGCGTCGGAGCTCACCACCCTCTTCCTGCCCGGCCCCACTCCGAAACACCAGGCCAAACCCCATCCTCCCTCTGCCGGCGGCCTCCAACCCGCCCCCAGCCTCACTTCCACAGTCCCCGCGTGGAAACCAGAGGGCTGCCCCTGTCTGCTCGCCACCCGCAGCCCTGTCCCTCCACCCCCTCACCCAAGGAGGCCTGAGCCTGGGCCCGAGGGCTCACGGGAAAACACCCCACCCCACTGAGCAGCGTGGGGTCACCCGGCCCTGGAGGGCAGCTGCTGAGAGATCACCACGGAGGGCGGCCCCCGCCGAGGCCAGGGGCTAGACCCCGAGGGCAAGCGGGCCTGGGGGCGAGGAGGGGGCACGTGGCACAGTGACCACACGCATCCTCAGCACACCGTCATCGGGACCTCTGGCACCACCCGGAGGGGAGACTGGGGGCCCCTTCTCACGGGCACAGCCCAGTCACCCACCCTTCCACACGGGGCGGCTGGTGGGGGGCCGCAACGGGGTCCCCTCCCCCGCAACCTCCAGGCCCTCACCACTGGAGGTCCGGCCACAGACTGGGGCCCGTGGCTCTGTCCCCTCTGGGCCCTCACACCCAGGGAAGGCCGGGCTGACTGACCTGGAGGACGAGACCCATGAGCCCTGGCAGGGCCTGGCGCTCCCGGAGGGAGGCTCAAGGAGCCAGACCCTGGGCCCACAGCGTGAGCCGCTCCGGACAGGAACCCCAGCCCCAGAGTCCCCGCAGAAGGCTCCCTGCTCGTCTGTTAAAAGGGCGGCCCGTCCCGGTCAGAGGCCACCATCAGGAGCCGCGGCCTGGCGGGTGGGGAGACGGGCAGCCCGAGCGCCGGGGTTCAGCCACGGGGAGCTGGGAGGAGCCGGGCCCGGGCCTCGCCCACCCCACCTGTTCAGGTAGAAGGAGAAGATGTTTTTGTCCACCAGCTTCTGCTGCATCAGGTTATCAAAGACGGGGAGCACGTTGTTGACGGAGATGCGGGGGTAGGCCATGCCCAGAATGCCGTCGAACTTGGCCGCGATGAAGGTGATGCCCGGCTGCTTGGTGGCCTCGCCGAAGGTCTGCCTCTCCACCTTGATGCCAGCCAGGCTCGACACACCCGACTTACAGGGCACCTGTGGGCCACGGGGGCAGGGTCAGCGGGACAGGGAAGCACGGAGCCCAGCCCCAGCGCCCTGTGTGCGCACGGCCACCTCGCACACAAGCCCAGAAGGGCTGGCCACACTGGGTGGGGACCCGGCTGGGGACAGGGACACGGGTCCAGGTCAGCAGACGAGTGGGCTCCGTACTCAGCTCTGACCTTCTGGCCCCGGCCGGCCCCACCCAGGCCTGCTCCTGCCCGGGGGCCACTGGAACCCCATGACCCAACCCCATGACTCAACTCAGCAGACTCGAGGCCGTGCTTCCCCTCCCCCACGGCGGGCCAGGGCGGCTGACAGAAACAGAGCAGGATGTGGGGGGAAACAGCTGCTTGGGGCTGACACCCTGACAGCGGGAACAGGGGAGTGTGCTAGGCAACATCCTCCTTTGTGCCCACAGAGACCGGGAGGAGGAGACCCCAACAGGGCAGGTGGATACGGGGCCGGGGCAGTGCCCCGCAGGAAGGACCCCAGCCACCAGGGCCCACGCCCCATCCATCCAGACAAGGGAAGACAGGGGGACGCTGGTCAGGCGCTGGCCAGGTCCCGCTGGGGGGGGGGGCTGTGCTGTGTTCTGCTGTGCCCCTCCGCCCCCAGGCCCCCCAGGCCAGACCCTTCCGGGTGGCTGCACACTAAGAGGGCCTGCCCACGTGCCTCAGCCCAAAGATTCTCTGCGGTGGGCAGGGTGCCCCGAGAGACCTCCACTGTCCTCCCCAGCCAGTGGCGGGGACCCTGTCCACAAGGCCTAACCCTCAGTGCCCAGCGGGCACCTCAAGCCTGAAGCATGCGCACAGAAGCCAGCCCCCGCCCCGACCGGCTCCCCTGCCCAGCTGTTGGCTGCGACCCAGGGAGGAGCCTCACCGGGAACCACTCCCCAGATCCTGGTCCCAGACCCAGGCTGCGGCTCTCGCACCCACGCCCTCGAGGCCCTCACACGTGCACGCACACGCAGACACACGGGGCCAGGTCTCCCCGACCCTGCCCGGCCAGGCCCACCCAGGTCCTGCTCAGCTCGCGGCTCAGCTGCCCTGCCCCGGGGCGCGCGGCTCCCCAAGCCGGCGGAGCGTCCCAGCACCCAGGCGTAGCCTCACCGACACGGTGTCCTGGCTCAGGTACCCGGACAGGCTGCCGGAGCCGTAGTGGATGTTGAAGGTGGTGCCGTTCTTCACGTACGTGCTGGACTTGCCGCTGTTGTACTTGTGGTGGATCCCTGCGCCAGCAGAGAGGCCCGTCAGCCCGCCGCCCCCCAGCCCCCGCCGCGGAGCCCCCAACCAGGCCATCCTCCTGGTGCTGGGGAGGGCCTGTGACCCCAGGCTTGGTCTCGGCCAGCAGCGGTCGGGCCTGGCCCGCCCATCCTTGGCCACCACGATCCCAGCCCAGACGAGAAGCAAGCCTGGCGTGAACAGGTTCACCCGGAAAGTGGGGTGCCCTGGGGCAGGGCGGCGGGGCCAGGCCCGTCTGGTGCGGCCGAGAGGCAGAAGTGGCACACTGCCCAAGAGGGGCTGAGGCAGGGCCACGAAGGCCCAGGGCTGCCATCCTGTCCCGGACTGGAGACGGGGCGGCCCCAGCGCCCGGCGGGCAGTGGGGGGGCCGTACATCCCCGCAAGGCAGCAACGGGGGCCCTGTCCTCCCGCCTGCCCCCTCCAGCTGCACGAAACAGCGCTGAGACTCACAGCAGGCGATGTCCAGCAGCTTGCAGTGGATCGAGGGGACCCACAGGTTGGAGGAGCCGGTGTCGAAGACGACCGTGAAGCACTGTGGGGGCGTCCCGATCCCGATCTCCCCGTAGTACTGGGCCTGCGCAGGGCAGCAAGGTCTGTCAGGGCCGTGGGTGCACGAGCACCTCTGGTTATCCTGAGCCAGGCTGTGGAAGGCCCAAGCCAGAGGAGGGACACCGACCTGCTCCCACCCCTCCCCAGCCCTTGGTGCTCGTATCCCTGGGCACTTGGGGTTCCCAGGCCCCTAGGCCCCTACGGGTTCCTGCCTGATCACGGGTGGGTGGGGAAAGATGAAACCAGTAGTCGGGCTGGCGTGGCCATCCCAGAGCCCTGCCAGATCTGCCTGGAAGACCCCTCTGCCCCAGGGCCCCAACAGGGGCAAGTGCCTCCCCACAATGGGGCTGCATCAGGGCTGGCCTCTGGGGCCTCATTCCCACCTTGCCCAATGGGGCACGCTGGGCCAAGCCTGGAAGGCTCCTAGGTAGAGGCGTGAGGGTGGTCAAAGAAAAGAGGTACACCCTGGAGTCCAGAAGTGTTGGCTCAGAGTCTCTCATTGCCCACTGTGCCTTCACTACCTCGGGCCTCAGTTTCTCCATCAGTACATGGGGGAGGAGGGCAGCCTGAGGGAAGCCTGGGTGGCTGAGCCATGGCTCAGGTGAGCACGAAGGGGGCACATGCCCCTTTGAGAATCAGAGGGAAACCCTGCCTTTGGCACTCTCACAGGTCAGAGGACATGAAGGCTTGGATAGCACATGTGAGCTTAGAGCCACCTGGGCCCTGCCTTCTCTGGGGAGGGAGGTGGGGCCCTAGGTCACCGAGGGATTCCGGCTCCAAGCCCTGTGGAGTCTCTCTCCTGCCACTTGGCTCCAGGGACAGCCAGCAGCTGCTGCCTCATGACCTAGCAGCAGTGTCCAGATTCGGGGGGCTGGGGGATGACTCAGCGGATCTCCGTGTGTGTGTGTGTGTGTGTGTGTGTGTGTGCACGCATGCCTGCACTAAGGGACCAGGAACTGGTCAGGCCCTGCGGTAGGTGCCCCCTCCCCAGCCCAGTCACATGCCTGTGAAGCCACAACTTCCTGGCACGGCTGGGGCTCTGGCCAGACAGGACAGAGGGCACGGCCACATGTCCCAATCCCAGGCGGACCAGCGGCCGGAGGGCAGCGAGGAGCTAGGTCCCCACCACGCAGGGGCAGGCCACCTGGGCCGCCGCACAGGTGCGGGTGGGGCCCCAGGACCTGTCCTGGGAGCTGGGACCAGGCCCCGGCTCGGAATGGGACTCACAGCATGTCCCACCTCCGAGTCTGTCTGCCCCCAAGGAGGCTGCTGACCCAAGAGGAAGAGGGAAGGAGGCAGGAGTGGGTCACGGGTGACACCAGGCCTTCCAGCAGGCTAGGCAGAAACAAAGGCGCTCCAGAGCCCCCCAGGGAAGGCTTGGCCATCCCAGAGCCGTGCAAGATCTGCCTGGGAGACCCCTCTGCCCCAGGGCTCCAGCTGACCTCAGTGCAAAGGCCCCGCAGCCCCCTGGGGCCTGAGTCTGGTTTGGGCTCCTCCACACCCCTGATGGCCCTGAGCCCAGCTGGCTTATCTATCTCCCGTCACCCTATCCCCCACGCCCACAGCCTAGCTTCAAGAACAAGACAGCTCCTGAGGCCAGCGACGGTCACTGTACACAGAGAGAGAGGTCATGGGGAAGCCAAGGGCACCCCCCCACAACAGGGCAGCCCCTGCGGGGGAGGGGGGAGGGCGGCGAGAGAGTCCTCCACTGGGCGGGGTAATGGGTGGGGCACCCAGCAGGGAAGGGCGTGGCTGGGCAGAAGCCCCACCCCCCACGGAGCAGGTGAATCCCGCGAAACCCCAGGGCGCCGAGCACAGGAACTTTCTGTGGAAGCTGACCCCCACAGTACTCAGTGTTTGCTGCTGACCCAGCGCGCGCCCCAAGAGGTCGGCCTCCATACTCACGTCCATGTAGTTCTTGAGCACCTCCGGGATGGGTCCCCCTGCCACACCCGGCACCGCCTGGGCATATTTTGAAATGGGGCCCTTGGCGATCAGCTCTTCCACAGGGCCCCCCAACTCCGACATGGTCCGGCGGACAGAGGTGAACTTGTGCAGCGGGATTCTGTCGAGAGGAGGGAGTGCAGCTCATCAGGGCTCGCCTCCCCTCCCTTCCCCCATCCCTTGTCCCCACTCTGTGCCTGCTGCAGTCTCTTCTGGGACTGCGGCCCGTGGGGTCTGTGAGGGCACTGGTGCCCGTCCGTCCCGCCTGCCCATCGGAGACCCATTCACCTGCGCCCCGAATCTGCTGTTGTCCAGGCAGCTCTCATGCGGAGACGTCCCCACTTCCCTGTCTGCCCCACATGGGACTGTCAATGCCACCACCTCTAAGAAGCCCTCCCCGGCCCTCTTTCGTGACCCTGTTTCCCTCTGGGACCCTTGCACTAGTGAATTCATTTCCTGCTGATGTGTCCTCTGTCCCCATCACCGCACAGACTCCAGAAAGGCAAGCCTGCGCTGGAGTGCTCGGAGGTCCTGTCTCCCTCTGAGACGCCCGCGGCACCCCCACTGCCAGCCCCTCCCAGCCCTGGCCATCTGCCTGGGCAGAGCGAGCACGGGGGCTGAGGTCAGGTGCCCTGGTCCTATTACGTGGGGGGCCCCTCCCTGGCCGGGTTTCAGCGTGCTCCGGCTCCATCAGCGCCGGCGGGATAGGGAAGCAGCCCTGCACACACTCCAAAACTTGGATGGAAGGTCTCCCAGCCCGGGGGATTTGGGAGTTCAAGGTCACGGCCGGCCCTTCCCGGCATGCCAGGGGCGTGCTTCAGGAAGATAGGACTCTTGCCTAAGACCTGGTAGGCTGCTGCCACGGTTCTTGCCTGGGGGAAGGGGACACGCCCTCCAGAAACCCAAGGAACAGGTGCCAATCAGTCCCACAGGACCTGGAGGAGGTGTGAGGGGCTCTGGTTCGGCCGCCTGGCCCCAAGCAGCTGCAGACTCGGCTCCCCACAGCCGTCCATCCCCGGCGGAGAGGCCGGGGGGTGGCACCGGGGGAGGCACAGCCCTGCCTCTACCTCCCCACAAAGGCTCCATTTGGGGCTACGTGCCCCAAGCCACAGCCCGTAGTGAGGCCCACGCAGAATGGCCTTTTGGCAAGGCTGAGCGCCACTCGGCCCCAAGCCAGCTCCCACAGCTCTGTGACCTCACCCACCTGCCCACGGCCAAAAGGCCCATGGCAGAGGTGCAAGGATGTCTTCCCAGGCCTGGCACCAAGGCCCTGGAGACAAGGAGGGGTGCGGGAGCATAAGGGGCTGGCCTTCTGCACCTCTCCCCATCTGGGAAAGCAGGCTGCCTGGCAAGAGTGGGAGGGCAGGGGCGGCGGCGCCAGGCCTCAGCCCGGGTGGCACTGCCCCAATCCAGGCCTGGTGGATGGACTCACCTGGTACAGGGGGACAGGCCCCTGGGCCTGAGGAAGGTGTGGTCCTCACTAGGGCCTGGGCCGGGGGGAGGCCTACTGCAGGCCCGCCACTCACCCAGACCCTCTCCTGAGGCTAACTTGCTTCTGTCTCTGAAACACTCGGGTCCCAAGGTCCCAGGGCCCCCCGCCGGAGCGCTGTGGTCAGAGCGCCGGGCACAGACCGAGCGCGACCACGCCCAGGTGACAGACAGGTGGCCAAGGAGGGGGCCCCGCGGGACCGGGGCTATGCGGGGTGCTCCTGGGTCTCCCGGCTGCCCGCCCTGAGCGCAGGGTCGCGACCCCACCCGCGCCGGGGAGCTCCGGTCAGCCTGGGCCTCGGCCGTCCTCCCTCCCGCAGCCGCCTGAACCCCCAAGCCCGGCTCCAAGGCGGTAGAGAAGAAGGGTCCCCGGGCTGGCGGGGGTCCTGGGGGAGGCCGCGCGGGCGGCACGGCTGCATCCCAGGGCGCGGGGCGTCCGGAGGGCACCGGGGGCGCGCGGGGCCTCACCTGACGAGCGCGGCGGCGGGCGCCGCCAGCAGGCCGAGGACGAGCAGCAGCAGGCTAGGGGGCTGCATGGTGGCGGCGGCCGGGTGGGAGCCGAGCGCCGGGAGTTCCGAGCGCTTATAGCCGGGAAGACTGCGCAGGGGCCGAGTCAGCTGACCGCGCGGTTTGCACCCGGCGGGTCACGCGGGCCGCCGCCGACGTGCGCGGGGCGGGGCCGGGGCGGGGCCGGGGCGGGGCGACCCGGGGGCGCGCACGCACGCGGGCAGCCGGCTCCCGGAGCGCACCAGCTCGAGGGGGGGACATGGGCCGTGCCCAACGGGGACCCAGACTTGGGACTGTGGAGCCTGCTGCTCTGTCGCCGCCCCAGACTCGGGGGACCGTGCCCCGCGCCTGGCCTCGCAGCCCTTCCCGGGCCCCGGCTGCACCATCCTGCCCCCAGCCCCCACTGCACCTGCTGCAGCACCCGGGCGGTTGCCCAAGCCTCTTCCCTTCCCACTCTTCTTCAACCCTGGCGGTCGTGCAGACCTCATCCTCGGTCTCCAAGTGTCCCCAGGCCCTCCCTTCCACGCCCCCAGAGCAGCTCCCGCCTGACCCTACCCTGGGTCCTCCTTCCTCTGGGGGTCCAGTGTCCCTTCCAGGCACCATCTTAAAGGATGCTGTGCAGTGGGATGGGATAAGGAGCCCGGTCTCCCACCTTGAGCGACTGGGGTCGTCTTCACCAGCCTGAGGGGCTGGGAGAGTGGGTCCCTCTCTGGGCCCAGTGCTCGGTCATGCTGAGGCCACAGTGATGAGCCACTGCCCTCCAGGACCTCCCACCTCCCCAAGTCACTAAGGCACGCCCAGCTTGCTTATGGAGGGGAGGGCTCTGTCCAGTTCTCCAGCCAGAGGAGGGGACTTTGAATAGGCCACTTCAGAGAGGGTCCATGTTGAGAATGTGCTGGACAGTGACCCTTGTTGGGAGCAGACCTCTCCGGGAAGGTGACCTTTGAGCAGGGTGTGAACAATGAGGAAATTTCCTCAAGGGACTCGCCTACAGGGTAGCCAGCTACCCCACTTAAAGGGGAGCAAACGGGTTCTGTGGCCCATGGCAGGCAGAACTGGAATCCCTGTCTTTTCTGTGACCAGCAAAGAAATGAGGACCCCGACCCCAGCCAGTACCCTCCCACCCTTGTTAGATGAGTGACCACGAGGTCTGAGATGGACTTTGGTTAATAGTGGGTCACTCCTGGCTTGTCGTCAACCATGATACCCACTGATGAATCCTGTTCCTAGTACAGAAACTGTGTGTATAGAAGGATTGGTGTGGGACGAGTCTGCCATCAGCCAATCTCTCTGTAAATGTAAACCTGTTCTAGAGATTATGCTAATGGAAAAAGAAGAGCACCACTTTCTGTTAGGGGAAAAAGGATCAATTAGACTATGTGAAAATAAACAGCTTCTGCTCCTTAAAATACACCGTATGAAGAGCGTGAAGAGCCAAGACGCAGCAAGAGAAGACAGATTCCCACGACATGCATGTGGCCTGCCGCTTGCGTCTGAAACAGGAGAACCGCAACCCTAGAGAAGGGCAGCCCAGCAGAGAAGGAGACCATGCGCACGATGACAGGCACTTCTCACCCGCACGGAGGAAACCTATGAACCGGGCTTGTCTTCCCTCTTGGCAGCAAAGGGCACGCCTGCGGGGATGGCTACGGAGGGGAAGCTGGAGAAGCCCAGCCGGGGTCGGGACTGTGGGGCAGTTGGCCCGTGCCAGCCTGCGGGATGGGATTGGTACCCGTGCCGTGTGGCTCGTCCACTTAAGCTGGTCCCGAGTTGTCCTTGGCCAGTGGCATCACTTCTAGGCACCCCCCCAAATGCCCCCAGTCACTGAGTCAGGGACAAGAAGGCACGTGTAGGACTGTTGACAACAGCCCCAAATGGGAAAGCTCCCCAAAGCGCCCCAAAGCCCTGAGAAGCTTGTCCCTGAGACCCTAGAAGGGATGATGGATTTGTGACACAAGGAGAGGCTGAACGCGTTAGCCCCGGGTACCCTGCCAGGAACCCCGCAAACACGGAGCTGGGGGCTGCGCCCAAGGCCCTTCTCTCCCTCCCCTGCCACCCCTCAGTTCAAGGGGGAGGCGGGCAGAGGCTTCTAGCCAGCTCATCGCTGCTGCCCTTGTCTCCCTGTCCCAGGCCTGCTGTCCCCAGGAGGCTCTGAGACCCCAAGAGCCCCCACTGGGACACAGGCTGCACCGCCTGCCACTCCCTCTCACTGGCACTCTGCACCTGCGGCTTCCTCAGTGCCCCCAGATGGAAGAGGGGGGCCTGCAGGTCCTGAGCGCAGAACCCTGGGGAGAGGATGAGGCCGGAAGTGGTTTCTCACCAGGTCCTCCTATGAGGCTGCAAGACAGCACCTGAGATGCTGAATCATGCCCCCGCCCCCGCTGTCCTCCTGCCCCGCCCTCCTCCTGGGCCTGAGTCACCCCAGCCCTCCGAGGGAAGGTGAGGGTTCAGTGCCCCGGGGCCCCAGCCACGAGTCCAGGCTATTAGTTCTGCTAGGGCTGGGCAGGAGGCCATGTGAGGGAATTAGCTGCAGGCCAGCTGACCTTGGACAGCTGATGGGAAGGCTGGAAGTGGCTGGCACGGTTAGGGAGGGGGAGGGGTGCCCAGGTATGAGCCGTAATAGTGCGGGGTAGGGGGTACCGGGGCACGGGTGGAAGGAGTGGGGAGGGGGTGCCCAGGTATGAGCGGAAACAGTGCGGGGTGGGGGGCACCTGGGCACGGGTGGAAGGAGTGGGGAGGGGTGCCCAGGTATGAGCAGTAATAGTGCGGGGTAGGGGGCACCTGGGCACGGGTGGAAGGAGTGGGGGTGCCCGGGCACGGGTGCAAGGAGGGGGCATGCCTGGGCACAGTCAGGGTCCCAGTGGCTCACAAGCCCTTTGTAGTAGACGCTCCAGCCCCGGGGCTGAGCCCCGAGTCGTGGTCTTCCTCTGTCATGACTGCCTGGGGAGGCGGGTGGGAGGTTGGCAGCTACGTGGACCCGTAGGGGCTCCCAGGCCCGGGGGTCTGGGACCTTTGTCAGCAGCCCGGTATAGAGCTGGTTGTGTCCCTGGCCTGGAATGACTGCATGCTGACTCTCTGGTCCGTCCCCAAGCTTGCCTGGGGACTCCTTTCCTATTCTCTATCAAAAACCACTGAACCAGAGGGCACCCGATGCTGGGCTACACACTGGGGGCGAGCAGAACAGCCATGACCTGCCTTCTTGGGGACGGCTAGACCCAGCCAACAGATGGCCCAGTTGTGGGCTGTGGTATGGGCTGAGTGACCGCTGGGGCCACTGCTCCGGAATGAGCAGGGCTGCCTTCACGACATTTAGTGGGTGATGGACAGCAGCCACCCCAGAAACAGTGGTGGGCTGGGGGCGGCAGAGGTTAGGAGAGACTTTTGGGCTGGAGAACCGCGCAAAGGCCCCAAGAAGGGACTGAACCAGTGAGTTTCAGGGACGGAGAGAAGCCCGCTGTGGCTGGGGGGAGGCAGAAAGCACACAGGAGGTGGGTCAGAGGGATGACAGGGGCCCGGTCAGGTGGTGTGCCCGTGTGCGCACGTGCTGTGGGCAGGCCCTGGGCAGACACGGCCGGCCCAGCTCTGATTCTCTGGGCAGAGGAGCTGCGTGTTGAACCCCACCTGTGGACCCCAGCTCCCGGGAGGGCCTTGCAGCTGGGGGTGGGGTGGTGCTGGGGCGCAGGGACACACGGGAGGTGGGGGTGACCCGGGTGGGGGCGATCTGAGGTGTTCAAATGGGGGTGTGGGTTTGGGGTTCAGTACGGTGGAGCTGCCTAGGGCTTCCCCAGGGGTTCGTCTGTCCCTGCAGGAACAAGCCGGGCTGCCCTCGGGACCTCCCGGCCAGTGAGACTGAGCACTGCTCTCTGAGCTCCACTCGGTGACGGGCTGGGAGCGAGAGGATGGAGACCCGCCGCCGCAGAAGGAGACCAGGGGTCGGCTGTGCAGAGCAGCCCAGGGAGCCTCTGTTGGCGCAGGCGGAGGAGATGCGAGGCCTGCCCTCAGTGGGAGGTGCAAAGGGTGACGCCACAAGAGCCCTGGTCTCAAGGTGATCGACCCCTTTGCCCCCTAAGGTCACATATGCACAGGCTTGGGGGATTGGGATGGAGATGGCTCTGGGAGGGCATTATTACACCCCCACATACTGTCACTCGCCCAAATGGAGAAGGTCACGGTGCAAAGTGGCTCAGTTTGGGGCCCAGAGAGTGTGTGCCCTGGCGGGCTGGTCCTGTGTGTGGGTGTCCCTGAGGCACTTGGATGTGAGGGGCAAGGTCAGAGCAAGGCCAGGGGGGGACAGTTGTGGGAATAGGCTGACGGGGGTGGGGGCCTGGCCGGGGCACCTGCATGAAAGCTAGGGCAAAGGTCCTGGTAAAAGGAGGGCCAGGAGCCTGACATCTGGAACCTGCGGCATCTGGGTGGCTTGTGATGGAGCCTGGAGCAGGTGCCTGGACATCCCGAGGAAGGCTGAGCTGGGGGTGCAGATGGGGTGGCTGGGTGGGGTCCGGCCTTGGAGATTAGATTGGATGGGCCGGGCCTTGCGGGCTGGGTTGGGTGGGT
>PITA01020655.1:0-26232 GCA_004023965.1 Spilogale gracilis | reverse complement strand
CTCTCTGTCAAATAAATAAAATCTTTAAAAAAAAAAAAAAAAATACATGCAAAGTTAACAAAAAATTATTTAAAAAAAAAAAAAAAAAAAAAAAAAAAAAAAAAAAAAAAAAAAAAAAAAAAAAAAAAAAAAAAAAAAAAAAAAAAAAAAAAAAGAGTCAGAAATTAATAAAATACTGCAGTTTTTAGAAAATGCTAAAATGTTTCAGAGTACACAAGCCAAACCTCAACCCCCCAAGACCAGTACAAGTGGTACCCCTAACAAAGGTAGTTCTGTGCATCACTCTGACAGCCGACCTCATTGCCTTCAGTTTTTCATACAACTTTAGAGCTGGAAAGAACCTTAATCTGATTCAAGTATATTCCAAACCAAAAAACAAAACTGGATCATTTATTGAACTATATTGTAATGAGATCAGACGTGTGTGTGTGTGTGTGTGTGTGTGTGTGTGTGTGTGTTAAGGAGGGGGTGGGCGGAGGGATGTAAGCATACCCGTGACCACAGATAACTGTCCCAGTGCAGCTGACAATTCTACCATCTCTTCCTAAGTCCCGCTATAACTCCTCTCCCCAAGTTCTCCACCTACTTCATACCTCCCACTTTCCCTTTCCTCCACCTGGAAAAGATGACCTCATCTCCCACCTTGCTAAGAAAGTCTGGCCCCATTCCACCCTTCTTTGCTTGACTCCGTCTCCAAGCTTTCCTCTTCCTCAGGCTCACGTTATGAAAAAAAACGATCAAGGCCCTTCATAGTGTGACCTCAGCACCAACTTTGCAACCTCAGCTCCACTGTTCACCAATCTGAACCCCAAATGCTGGTCAACAAGACTATTCACCATGCAATCTCTGTGCTTTACGCTTTCTGGTGCCTGTACCTTTGCTTAGCCCACCTCATCAATCAGAAGTCCCTCTTCCAACCTCTACTTCCTCCAATCCTAGCCATCCCTGAGAGCCGGGGTCAGATGCCATCTGCTTCAGACAGTCTCCATCCACCCAAATGCAACCTAACTCTGTCTCTCTCTTTGCTATAAACCTGTGGGCATTTACATGGCCAGCTACTACAGAGATGTGTACCTCCCAATGACCCCAGACTACAAGGGCTGGAATGAGATCTTACCCATTGTTGGCTGCACCCAAAGCTTCCAGCACTGTGCCTTCCTCACCAAATACCAGCTGCTTGGACAACAAAGACAGAAGGAATAGAAAATGAAAGAACAGGTATCAAAATACAGAACTACAGATTGATCATGCCTGTAGGGGGCCTCTGAGGACTCCTAGCCCAGAAGACGGATGTGTAAGGATGGGATGGTGGTCAGAACCCTGCCAGGTCCTCCAGCAGGGAGCCAAGAACTCCTAGGGACCAAGGTAGTCAATAGCTTCATGGATTAGGCCATTGTCTGTCCCCATTCAGGTGCAAAGGTGTTATCCTGGGCTCCTTCCATAGCATGAATCATGACCAGGAGAAGAAAGAACTCAAGTCTCAGCCACCTGTCAGGGCTCCCCTCTGCTGGAAAGGGCCAAGTCTTCAGCATCCTCCCCTGACGCTCATGCTCCGGCGCCATCTGCTGGCTATGATCGGCACTGCACCCAGACCTACAGTCCCAAGGGCAGTTAGGGGACCAAGGTGAAGATTATTCCTAACCGGCTCCAGACCCAGGTCACTGGAGTCACCAGAAATGACCCCACCTCCTAGAGTTTGGGCTTCTAACTGCTTCCCAGAACCTGTCCTTCAGGACTTCAGCCTAGCATTTAAAATAAAAGGGGTGGGGGAGCAAGTTTCCTTCTGGTAATAAGCTGAGAAAAACATCCAAGACACAGACATACAGACACATAAAACATTCCCAAACAATTTCTGCCAAACAGAAGCTCTGTTACATAGGAGACAAAGCACTGGCCTGGTAATCAGAAGATCCAAGACCTCATCCTGTCACTTACACCCTTCTCTCTTAGCTCTGCAGCCCAACCCCCAGCCCCACACATGGCTCTGCCAGGACAGTTCCCCTTTATTCACTCTCCCTCCACACTGACTGGCTGCTGTGCAGGGATTTGCACGGATTTAGAGCCACAGGTAGATCATGGAGTTCGGAAGAGATTCAAGTTCACTCTCATCTCCCACATTCTACTGGGGACAACCCCAGGGCCAGCTCCATCTGCCTGGGACAGGGACAGGTGTGAGGACACTAGTGACCCTGTAAGGCTTCTGCTGATGGGAAGGGTCCTCAAGAGGCAAAGACACAATCAACCAGTGCAGCTCCAGCATACCAGCCTCGAGCTCTCTCTGGCCACCCTCCCTGCTCCTTCAGTCTGAGACTTAGGGGCAGCTACGCAGACTTAGCGCTCTAGGGGTCTTCAGAACCCATCCAAGAACTTTAATCCAGCCAGCAGATGGTGATACACGACAGTCTCAGCTTCCTTTAACCACATTCCTGAAACCAGAGATGAAACAGAGCTTTCCACAGAGGGTCCCAGGGCAGGCGCGAAGCCCACCATCAGTGGGATCCACTCAGACCTCTTCCTGGTGGGGCAAGCTGCTCCCCATCAGTGTCATGAGAGAGGTAGAAGGAGGAGGGAAGTGCAAAGTGAGTGACTTTCCCCGCCCTCACACCCCCACATCCACCTACTCTGCTTCCCACACAGCCCCTTTCCCCTCCCTCCACCCACAGACTGAGAAAGTGTGTCACCAGGGAACAAATGCCATCTTCCCAGGAGGGAGGAGGAGGAGGCAGAGGGAGAGGAAAGATTTCAGTTGTGTGCCTGTGGGTGCCAGGGTAAGAAACCAGAGGTTGTCGAGCTTCCCAGCTGTGAAGGACGCCCCGTTAGAATCACGACCTTGACATTAGCCTCCCTTCTCCGAGGGTTGGGCACACCTGTGGGGCAGGAGCCACACACCACCATGCTCAGGACCACATGGCCAGGGGGACTTAGAGAAGAGGCCCTGAAGATGCAGATGAAATCTTTTGACTCCAAACATCCTTTGGCCAGCTGGGTGGGCCCATCATGAAGCTGACACCCCAAACTTCTCATCTCTCTCCACCTTGACTTAGAGGAGGCCACTGACCTACTCTCACCTCCCCCTCTGGCTCTCTATAGACAAGCCAGCATCCAAGGGTTAATCTGCTGCCTTCCTTCCCTTGCAGCCGCCCCCACTGAGCTGCCACACGCCAGCAATGATGCACTTCGCACTATTATTACAGTGATTTATTTAGTTTTAATTTGAGGGTGAATCTCGTGCTAGAGGAAGCGGGAGGCCAAGAGTCTTGGCAAGAAGCAAAGCCACGCACGGGCGTGTGCCATGCCAGTCCTGTCCTCTCCACCCGGAGTCCCTCCATCCTAACCCTGCTCCTCCTGGCCTGTGGCCTTGCTCCTGACTCCAGCCCTAAATTGGGTTTACCCCTCGCTGAATCTCCTCTGCCTAAGCCTTCATCCCTCATCTGCAAAATGGGGTAAATAACCGTGCCTCCCTCCCACATCCGCTGCAAGGATGAGGAGCGCTAAAGCAGGGAACACAGTACAGCTGTTCTCACGCACTAAACCCTCAGTAATGGACAGATGTTACTAGGGTTGAACCCTATGAATCACATTACATGGCAGAACAAAAGCAATCGCGAATCAACTATTTCAGATAATTCGAGTCATTTTTTTTTACAGAGGGCCATGGAAGTGCCTTGTAACCTCTTTGATTTCACTACAGAGAGTTGCCTGGAAGTACAATTCTGCTCCAGGGGCAGAGCCCCAGCCCCCAGCAGCGAGAGAAGTGCAGCAGCCCAGACCCTGGCCCCCCTGACCCCGGAAGCTACCTCCTTGCCTAGGTCCTCGCGGATGACCTGGCGGACTTCGTGCATGCTGCTTTGTGGGGCCTGGCTGTGGAGCACCTTCAGCGTGCTTGTGTACTCCTCCGGAAGCAGGTAGTCCAGGGCCCCCAGGTGCTGGCCCACCTTGATGAAAGTGCCCCGGTTGGCACAGCAGAGCTCACAGAGACGCCTGGCAGAACGGAGGTGCACCTGCAGGGAGACAGGAGAGGTGTGAGCGCCCACTGTCCACTGGACATTGTTCCCTCCTCCTGCCCCCTCTGCTGGAAAACCCTGATTCACTCCGTAGAGCACACAGTGTGTGTGTGCGTGCATGCACACACACACACACACACACACACACACACACACACACACACCCTCTTCACTCGCCTCAGTGCTCTTCTTCAGCCTTGCTACCCAGGGCAGTCAATTCCAGCCTCAGCCTGAGGTCGGCCTCCTGCTCCCATGCTTCTGCTCTTCTTCCCATCAAAACTCACCTGACCCAGGAACCAGGGCATTCGTCCAAGGCTTTTCAGCCAATCTAATCTACTAATGATTCAGCTGAGGGTGCCCAGAGTAAATGTGTATGCCACCCAAGCCTCAGACATCCTAAAAATACTATCTGCTTGGAGGTCTATGGTTTCTAAAACACAGTCCTTTGTGTCATTTTTTGATCCTTACAGCAGCTCAGGAAGTCAGGATGGGGCCATGGACACAGACAGAAGGCAGCCCAGTGCCCCGTGGGAAGCTCTTCCCCCATGAAATCAACCAAGAGGGGGGAACACCTAGATGGACTTTCACTCTCCTGAGTGCTATGGAAGATGTCAACATAATTAAGCACATATTGGAGGAAATAAACCACCTGAGAGTTTAAGTAACTTTTGGCAACACTGATGGAAGAAACAGTAAAGATCCCCTACAGTTAAATGCCAGGTGAACCATACAAAAAACTGTGGCTTCAGAAATTAAGAAGACACCACCACAGCCCTCAACCCACTTGTCGCAGCAGCCAGGGAGCCCATCTGCCCCATCCCGCCCCAGCAGATTGGATGCCCCAATCTCCAGCCCTGGGAGCGGTCCTGAGGTCCTTGTGCATGTCCACTACTGGCTCTGCTGGACACCGCCGCCTCCCCGCCCAGTGTGCTCTCGGGGAGCCCTATATGCACATGGCCCCACCCCCCACACACATACACAGAGTCCTCCAGGTTGAATGCACATACCTCGTCCAAGCTTGACCATGGAGTCTTTTTTCCCTGAGAGGAGGACACAGGGAGAGGGAAAATAATCCCAAGAAATTAAGGGAGAGAAAATGTTCTTAGATGGGTCGAAGGACTGGGACAAGGTTGGTTCTCTTTAACACTTTGCAGCTGGGGACTCAGGGGGCCAGTGGCAGATGGCAGGAAGTCGGTGCCACGGCTGGCAAAGGCCACACACTCAAGCCCTGGGTGTAAGGACATGAGAAAGAGGGCAAACATGGTCAAACATGGAACCAGGTATTTCCTCACAGAGCAAAGTTCCAGGCTGGTGTGAACAAATGACTTTTTGGAGCTCAAATAATCACTGCCCAAATTCCAACCCAGAAGAGGGAGGCCATTGTCACGGGCAGAGTAAGAGGCAACAGACAGCCATCTACAACCCATCAGTCCTGAGACACGGCGCAACTGCAGCCCTCGTCCAGCCGATAGTCCCGGCGAGGCTGCACTGGCATCCCGCAGCCCTCTCCAGGGAGGCACGCTCAGCCCCCACATCAGAGCAGCGCTGGAGTCAAGGCCATGCGGAAGCAGAAAACTGGGAGGTGGGATAAAGACACACCTCACTTCTCCCTCCTGGCCCAGTAAAGACCTCAGCCACTGTGTATTCACTGGACTTCCAGCAGGCGAGGTTCCATGCCCCCAGCACAGGAGAAGCCGTGACCGAGCCGCTCGCACACAGAGAATGACTCGCAACACCAGGATCACATCGAGAACCGTGGGAGCCCAGATGCAAGGAACAAGGAGGCTGGAATTAGAGGCAAGGCTCAGGGCCCGGCTGGCAGGAGCACAGATGAGTGTGTGCTGCTCAGATCAATGGCCTCCAGGCTCCAAACCTACCCTTCTTCACCGTGCACTGTGACCCTAGGGCTGCTCGCTGTTCTTTCTCCTTTGTCACATGGCTTCTTATTTGGCTTTGTCAACACTGAGGTGCAGATGGGTGGGGGCGAGGAGGGTCTCTTCCTGGTGCCAGTGTGGTATTTTAGCTCAGCAGCCAGCAGGCCAGTGGTTTGGGGGCACTCCCTTCAGTGGCCCTCCCAGACTAGTCCACCCTCACTAAATTTCCCCACTACCAGCAGCCCCTTTGATGGACGGACTCGGGCCCAAGCTCTCCAGCAAGTGTTCTGACCAGCCAGTAGGCTGCTCCCATGGACCATTCCTTCCACCGTGTGTCTCCTCACCACAGGGCAGACCTCCACCTCAGCTGAATTCTGTCCTTGCTCTTTACCCCTTGGCCTACACGGGGCAGCTGCTTTATGTGCTTACCACTTCTCCCCCCGTAGAATCTTCTTGTACTCCTTTTAGGAGTTAACGACCTTCTACTTTAACAGTTAATAATCTTTTCTATTAAGTTTTCCAAAGGTGAACCCTCTTGCACTGTTGGTGGGAATGCAAACTGGTATGGCCACTCTGGAAAACAGTATGGAAGTTCCTCAGAAAGTTATAAATAGGGGACCTGGGTGGTTCAGTTGGTTGAGCAACGGCCTTCAGCTCAGGTCATGATCCTGGAGTCCCAGGATCAAGTCCAGCATTGGGCTCCCTGCTCAGCAGGGAAGTCTGCTTCTCCCTCTCATGCTCTCTCTCTCATTCTCTCTCTGTGTGAGATCTTCAAATAAAATCTTTTAAAAAAAAAGAAAGTTATAAATAGAGCTACCCTATGACCCAGCAATAGCACTAATGAGTATTTACCCAAAGCACAAAAATACTAATTCAAAAGGATATGTGCATCCTGGCGTCCATAGCAGTAGTATCTACACCAGAAAGAGCCCAAGCGCCACTGACTGATGAATGAATAAAAAAGATGTGCTATATATATATGTGTATATATTCAAATACATATGAATATTACTCAGCCCCAAAAGAGAATGAAATCTTACCATTTGCAACATGGATGGAGCTAGAGAGTATTAGGCTAAGCAAGTATTAGGCTAAATAAGTCACTCAGAGAAAGACAAATACCATATGATCTCACTCATATGTGGAATTTAAGAAACAAAAGAAATGAGCAAAGGGGAAAAAAAGAGAGAGAGAGAGAGAGGCAAACCAAGAAACACTCTTAGCTATAGAGAACAGATGGTTCCCAGGGTGGGGGGCGGGGGTGGAGGGCTGGGAGAAACAGGTGACGGGGATCAAGGAACACACTTGCTATGATGAGCACCAGATGACGTTCGGGAGTGTTGGATCACTATATTGTACACCTAACTCTAAGATTTCACTGTATGTTAAGTAACTGGAATTTAAATAAAAACTTTAATAAACTGTCAATAAAAAAATAAAAGACTGGGTTCCATTCTAAACTTCTTAATACAGTGTGTGTTCTACAGTTTACTTGCACGATAATCAGCATGAAATAATGATCTCAGAAATTAATAAAATGTTTTCCCTGATCAGATTACTAGTGTGACTGGTCCCTGCTAGATAAGATAGGACTGGCCACTGAAATCAAATCTTAATAAATCAGGATAAAAAGAAGGGCACTTGAGATCAAGGGGACAATATAGCAGCACGCATCTGTGTGCCGAAGACCAACTTCACCGTTTTCCTTAGACCGGATTCACATGTGCGTTTGTCTCTGCTGCCAGCAGCCCTCAGAAAGCACCGGCCTAAATGATGTTAGGGGAAAGATTTAAAATAAGAGAGAGAGAGAGAGAGAGAGAGAGAGAGAGAGAGAAGAAAGAAAGAAAGCACCAGCCTACTGGCCCTCACCTGCAGCTGGAGCCAGTCCTACATCAGGTATCTCTTGGCACAAAGTGATGGTCACATTCAAGACATTGTGCGGACAATACAGGGAGCCTCTCTGGTCACAGGAGCCCAGGAAAGCTGGCCGACACCCAACTCACCGGCCACTTGGTACATCAGCCGCAGGGGCAGAGACCTTGTGTGTCCCCTGCATACTCGGTGTACCTCAGGGCAAGCTGTGTATTCACCACAAATGTAGATTGATGACAACTCTGGGTTATACACTCACAAAACTGCCATCCATGAAGCTGAGTCAGCATCTACTGCAAATGGCACCCACATTTCAACTAAGAAGCCCCAAAGTCACCTTCAACCAGCTTCTAAATCTCCCTCTCTCTCTCACACACACAGAGGTAAGGGATACTGCCCTTACTCCCCAAAAACTTGTAAATGTCTTTTTTTTTAGATTATTTATGTATTTGTTTATTTGGCAGAGAGAAAGCTAGAGAGGGAACACAAGCAGAAGGAGAGAGAGAGGGAGAAGCAGACTTCCCACAGAGCAGGGAGCCAGATTCAGGGCTCAATCCTGGCAGTCCAGGATCATGACCTGAGCTGAAGGCAGATGCCCAACAACTGAGCCACCCAGGTGCCCCTGTAAATGTCTCTTTTAAGGCCAAACGATACCAGTGCTGAACAGAGTAGGGCCTCTAATCTCCAGGGTCCCTTTTCAGCTCCAGCTCTGAGGGCTTCACTGTTCTTTGGAATCAGAAGGCAGGTCCCATCATTCACTTCCTTAATCTGATATCCTAAGGGGATGTACCTGCTGGTGGCAGCGACTATCCAAAAGGATCCCACTGTTCTCTCCCCCTGCCAGGGATCTTTCCTCCGACAAGGAGTATGCAATGAAAAGGTAAAGCTCCTAGAACCTCCAGACCTCGGCATTCCCCTGAATCTAGTCCTGCATGCTACACACCTTTGGGCATTGCACCTACACAGGCCTAGGCCCCAAGAAGGATACGGAGGCCACTGAAAGTTAGCTGATGCCAGCTCCAGCCAGTAGAGCCTGCTGCAGTGTGGAAATATTCTGCATCTGTGCTGCCCAATAAGTCAGCAGCTACCAGAGGGTCCGGGATACTTGAAATGTGTAGGAACTGAGTTCTACACTTTATTTAATTTTAAATACTTTAAATTTATTTAATTTTAAATCATCACATGTGGCTAGTGGTACCATATTGGACAGCTCAGGCTTATAAATCAGTAACAACTGTAATAAATAATCACTTATGTAGTACCTTGTTCTAAGGACCATTCCTGGGCTGCAATAAAAGATAAACTACAGGTGGTTGTTACTGTTTTTAAATCTGCCCAATATCTCTGTGTGCAGATAGTTCTGCTAAACAGATCTTACTGTGTATCGTAACGGATGACAAAATAATCTCAGAGCGGTTCAGTGACATTCCCAAAGTTCCAGTGTCAGCGAAGGGTGAGATGTTGCTGTGTTTAACCATGTGCCAGGGGGCAGGCATGAACGGGATGGGATTTCTCTATGTGTGCGCACTGTAGGGACACAAGCATTGTGGGGATGGGCTCCATGGGCAAGGAGCTTACAATCCAGACCGAGGATGGACGTGCACCCATGAGCTGGCATCACCAATGGTAGGAGATAAAGCAAGCCGCTCGGTAGCCCCCAGGTATGACCTGGGCTGGAGAGAGCACCAGCCTGGCACCGGGGTGGCCACGGAAGCTGTATCAAGGGCATACAATTTAAAAGGCCAGTGAAAGCCATAGTCAGTCTTGAATACAACAAGAGTCACAAAACAGAAAGATCTGGGATCCAAAAAGAGCCCTGTGTTCAACTCCTACTTTGCTACTTACTTGTCATATGGCCTTGCACAAGGTCATTCACTTTGGGGCTTCATTTTCCTTATCAGTAAAAGGAGGAAAACAGTGGCAACTGTCACTGGGATGGTTCCATAAAGCAAGCATAAAAAAGAGTTTAGCACGGGGGTCAGCACACAGTCAGCACTCAAAAGATGAATCAAAAAAGATGGTAGGCAGGGGGATCCAATGTATCTAGAAAAATGAAATTTAAAAAAAAAAAAAAAACAAAACATTCCAGGCCCATCCACTCCCTATACTTTGTTCAGACTAACAAGTCTGGACCACAGTCTAATAGAAACAATAGCTAATTTCATGTTCCATCATCTAAATGGCATATCATCCATGCATAAGAAATGCAAATGGCAATACAGCGTTATTCTACTAAATACACAGACTTTACAATCTCTGTCCCAAAGGCCTGCCTGCTTCTTCTACCTCTAACACCGACCACCCATCTGCTCACTGACCCAAGTGCCGCCTTTACCGGGCACCCAGTGTCACTGGCCGGCTGGCTGTGTAGCTGCAGCAGTCCTCACTAAAGAGGCTTGACATTCCAACCCTTCTGTCCCTGCCAAAATAGGGTAGGAACAGCTGGCGTGGTCTCCCGGCCCCTCCTCCAACTGCATTTTCGCTCCCAGCTCAGTAACGTGCCTTATGATTATCTCATTACCAAGAACCTTGCTGAAATGAGTTTTAATCTGTCTCATATTAATTAAAAGCATTGTTATTAGCCAGCTTGGTTTGGGGCTTGAGAAGGGGCACTGAATAGCTAATAAGATCAATTCAGTGCTGATTAATTATTGATTGGGAGGGATGGAGTAAAGGCCCAAAGAGGGCAATTCCTGACTCATGTGTAAATATCCAGGAGCAGGGGTTTTGGCCTCCAAACTCAGCAGAAAGATACCAAAGTCCGGCCGAATCAACCAGGCTCCCCATCAGAACTGGCCAGTAATCCCTAATGGGGTTTAGGGGTGTTTGTGACACAAAGAGGAAAGAGACAGACACACATACAGACCCCACACAACACAAGAAAAAAGAAAGAATGAAAGAGGAAGTAAGAGACGGACCCCAAAACAAAGATTTTTGATTAATTCTTCTAGTCAAAAAATCGAGACCCAAAGGAAATGTAATGAAATGTAAACAGTGGCATCTCTAGGCTGTGCGATCACAAGAATATTTTTTTTCTCCTTCATACCTTTTCCTATATTTCCAAATTTCTTAAAACTCGTATGTATTGTGTGAATAAAGGGGAAGAATTTTTTTTAATCATCCCTCCTTTAACACCTTCTATCCAGTTGTTTACAAAACAATGGTTGCTAAGGCCCTGGACACCAGCCAGCAAAGGACAGAGGTTCCTGAGCAATGAGAAAAAAACAAGGTGAACCTTATGATTGTCCCAGTTTACTGCATCGAGATTTCCAGGCCCAGCATCAGGAAAGGTAACCCAGGAAGTGCCGGGGGAAGTCTCTGAGCTGGGGAGATGGAGCTGGAAGTTTAAAAGCCAAAACAACTAGGCTCACAGGACAGAGTGCTGGAGAGGAGAGGGTAGACAAAGGAGGAGCAGTGAAGATGTCTGGAGGATCCAGCCCACCTATTCAGCACACACACGAGAAAAGCACTTGAGTTCAGAGAAAGAACAACCCAAAAAGACTAGAACAAATCAAAAAGTACCCTGCTCACATAGAACCAGCAAGACTGGAAAAATCGTGTAATTTTTGAGGCACTTATTATAATACCCATGGGGGCCTGCCTCAATAATGAGAAATAGCCCAAACTAAATACTGCTCCATTCTCATCCAACAAATATTAAAAGAAAGGTCTGAAAAAGAATGAAACTGTTTTTAAGTATTGTGTGTCCCAAAACAAAGTTTAAGAGTACTTATAATAATACAAAAATATCTACCATACAAAAAGATAAAAATGCACTGTCTGGCACCTAATAAGAAATTACCAGGTATGCAAAGAAGCAGAATAATATGACACAGTATGAGAGAAAAACTAATCAATCAAAACCAACTCAGAACTAAAAATAATAATAAAATATAATTAAAAAAATAAAACCCATACTAGAATTAGTAGAGAATATTAAAACCATTATTATAACTGTACTTCATATGTTCAAAAGTTAAGCAGAAACAAGAACAATATTTTTTTTAAAGAGAGTGAGATCCAAATGAAAAGTCTTGAGATGAAACTATAATGTGTGATGTAAAAAAATACACTGGGTGGGATTAATGGCAGATTAGACAATGTAGAAAAAAAGATTAGTGAACTTGAAGATCTAGCAATAGAAACTATTCCAAATGAAATACACAAAGAAAATAAAGAATTTTTAAAACATGGAAAGAGATCAGTGATCTGTGGTACAAATTCAATCAACCTAGTAAACATGTAGTTGGAATCTCCAAAGGGATGGAGATAGGAAATGGTAGAAAAAAATATGTAAAGAAATAATGGTGGGGCACCTGGGTGGCTCAGTTGGTTGAGCGACTGCTTTCGGCTCAGGTCATGATCCTGGAGACCCAGGATCGAGCCCTACATCGGGCTTCCTGCTTGGCGGGAAGCCTGCTTCTCCCTCTCTCACTCCCCCTGCCTGTGTTCCCTCTCTGGCTGTGTTTCTCTCTGTCAAATAAATAAATAAAATCTTTAAAAAAAAAAAAAAAGAAAGAAAAAGAAAAAGAAAAAGAAAGAAAGAATGGCTGAGGGGCGCCTGGGTGGCTCAGTTGTTAAGCGTCTGCCTTCGACTCAGGTCATGATCCCAGAGTCCCTGGGATGGAGCCCCACATCAGGCTCCCTGTTCAGCAGGAAGCCTGCTTCTCCCTCTCACTCTCTTTGCTTGTGTTCCTTCTCTAGCTGTGTTTCTATCTGTCAAATAAATAAAATCTTGAAGGAAGGAAGGAAGGAAGGAAGGAAGGAAGGAAGGAAGGAAGGAAGGAAGGAAGGGAGGAAGGAAGAAGGGAAGAAATATAATGGCTGAAATTTTTTCAATTTTGCTTTTCTAAAAAAAAAAAAAGAAAAAAACTATTAACAGATCCAAGAATCTCAAAAATCCCCAAACAAAAGAAATATGAAGGAAACTGCATAAATTATTCAAAATCAGTGATAAACAGAAAAATCTTTAAAATATCCAGAGAGAAAAGATACACCATGGAGAGAGGAATAAAGATAAGAATGACAGCAGATTTCACACTGGCAATAATACAAGCAGAAGTTAATACAGCAAGATCGCTGAAGCACTAAAAGAAAATCCAGAATTCTACATCCAGCATAAACACCTTTCAAGGGATGCCTGGGTGGCTCAGTCGTTAAGCATCTGCCTTTGGCTCCGGTCATGATCCCAGGGTCCTGCAATCGAGGCCCACATCGGGCTCCATCCTCAGTGGGGAGCCTGCTTCTCCCTCTGCCTCTGCCCCTCCCCCTGTATGTGCTTCCCACCACCTGACAAATCAACAAATAAAATCTTTAAAAAAAAAAAAACTTTCAAAAACAAAAAGGTAAGGTGTCTGGCTGGCTCAGATGGTTATGTATCTGCCTTCAGCTCAGGTCATGATCCCACGGTCTTGGAATCAAGGCCCGCACTGTGTTCTCTACTCAGCAGGAAGCCTGCTTATCCTTCTCCTTCTGCCTGCTGCTCCCTCTGCCTGTGCTTTCTTTCTGTCAAATACATAAAATATTTTTTTAATTGTTAAAAAAAATACAAAAAGGTAAAATGAAACTCTTTCAGGCATATAAAAGCTCACAGAAGTCATCTCCCTACACAATAACAACAACAACAAAATGTTAAAGGATATCCTTCATGTAGGAAGAAAAGGATATGGGAGAAAAATATGGAACTGTAGGAAAGAAGAGAGACTAGAAATAGTAACTTTATAAGTGAATATACAAGAATTTTTCTTATATTCTGTATCTCTTTAAAAGATAAGTGACTGCTTAAACAAAAATGATAACAAAGTAATGTGGAGTTTATAGCATATGTAAAAGCAAAATGTATTACATTAATAGCACAAATGCTGGGAAGAAAGAAATGGAAGCATACTATTATAAGATTTTTATATTCTGTGAATTGGTATAATGTCACCTGAATGCAGAATGTGACAAGTTAAAAATGTACACTGTAAACTCACAATCATTAAAATAACAAAAACACAAAAAGGAAATAAAATAAGGCCATAAGACATATTTAACGCAAAAAAAAGTATGAGAGGAAACAAGAAATAAAGAGCTAATAGGACAAACAGGAAACAAATAACAAGATGAAAGGCATAAATCTAATAATAATCCCATTAAATATAAATGGTCTAAACACCCCAATTGAAAGTTAAAGATTGTTAATTTGGATAAAAAAGAAAGGGCAACTGGGTGGCTCAGTCAGCTAAGAGTCCTACTCTGGATTTTAGCTCAGGACATCATCTCAAGATTGTGAGATTGAACCCTGCATTGGGCTCTGTGCTGGATGTAGAGCCTGCTTAAGATTCTTTCCCTCCCTCTCCCTCTACCCCTTCCCCTGCTCATCCTTGCTTGCTGTCCCTCGCTCTCTCTCTCTCTCAAATAAATGCCAAAACTAATTAAAATAAAGCTGGAATTGTAATGTTTATATCAGACAAGAAAATTTCTATCCAGTCTACCTAATTCTATCTACTCAATTGTGTTACAGCTGAATTCTATCAAATATTTAAGCAGAAAATACCAATCCCACTCAAACTCTTCCAGAAAACTGAAGACAGAATACTTCTCAACTCATTCTATGAGACCAGCATTACCCCAATATCAAAACCAGCCATTAAATACAAGGGGGGATAAAAGCTACAGACCAATATTCATTGTGAACATAGATATAAAAATTCTTTCTAAAAAATTTTAATCAAATCCAACAATTTAATAAAAGATTCTATTCTTATTACATCCTATCAGGTGGTACACAGTTTTGATTTATCTCCCTACAGGCAATGTTAATTTTGATCACTTCATTAAGATGGTTATCCACCTGGCTTCCTCACTTAAAGTTACTTGTTTTCTCTTTATAATTAAGTATTGTGCAAGGCATAACTCCCCAATCTTATCAAACTCTCAATTTATTCATCTATTTTTGTCCATTTGGATTCATGAATTTCTACTTTTTTCAACAGATCATAGTCCATTGCTATCATTGTTACCTCGGCCTCCCTCAGGTATTCTGACCCACAATAAACTACACAGGTACCATCTGAAGTGGGTTTTTTTGTTGTTGTTTTTTTTTTAGACTTTATCTACTTATTTGATGGAGAGTGAGCACAAGCAGGGGGAACAGCAGAGGGAGAGAAGGAGAAGCAGTCTTCCCACCCAGCAGAAAGCCTAATGCAGAGCCCAATCCCAAAACCCCAGGATCATGACCTGGGCGGAAGGCCGACACTTAACTGACTGAGCCACCCAGGTACCCCTGATAGTTTTTGATGTATGTATACATCCATTAAACTGTCACCATAATCAAGCAAGCATATCCACCACTCCCCAAAAGCTTCCAACGTCCTTTTGTCAGCTCCAACCCTTCACATACCTTCCATCTCTAGAAAACCCCTGAACTGCTTTCTTATACTTAAGTTCGAATTTTCCAGAGTTTTATATAAATGACATCATACAGTTCATAACTACTTTCAGGGTGGAGGGGTGCTAGCCTTTTTCACTCAATATAGCTTTTTGAGATCCATTTTGTTGCTGCATGTATCAAGAGTTTATTGCTTTCCCTTACTGGGAAAAGTATTCTGAGTAGTATTCTACTATATGAATGTCCCACAACTTGTTCATTCATTCCTCTATTGATACATATTTGGGTTGTTCCAGTTTTGTAGTACCAATAAAGCTGCTAGACATTCATGTACAAATCTTTGCATGGACATATGGATAAATACTCAGAAATGTAATGGTCAAATTGTGTGACTGGTAAATGTTTAAATTTTTAAGAAATTAAACTGTTTTGGTGCCTAGGCGGCTCAGTCGTTAAGTATCTGCCTTCGGCTCAGGTCATGACCCCTGGAGTCCCAAGATTGAGCTCCACATTGGGATCCCTGCTCGGCGGGAAGCCTGCTTCTCCCTCTCTCACTCCCTTTGCTTGTGTTCCCTCTCTAGTTGTGTTTCTCTCTGTGAAATAAATAAAATCTTAAAAAAAAAAAAAAAGAAAGAAATTAAACTGTTTTTCTAAAGTGGTTGTGCATGTTACATTCCCACTGTGGTGTATGTGAGCTCCTCCACATCCCCCACTGCTTGGTGTAAGAAGTCTCTCATTTTGGTCATTCTCATACATGTGTAATGATATTTTATTATGGTTTAAATTTGTATTTCCCAAAGACAAATGATGTTGAGCATCTTTTCCTATGCTTACGTGCCATCTCTCCATCTCCTCTGATCAAATGTCTGTCCAAATCTTTTGTCTATTTTTTAATGGTTTGTTTTCTTAAAAGTGAGTTATAGGAATTCTTTGTATATTCCATACACAAGTACTTTATCAGTATATGATTTGCAAATATTTTCTCCCAGTCTCTCTTAACAACATCTTCCAAAAGGAAGTTGTCTTTAATTTTGATGACATAAAACTAACCACTTCTTCTCTTATAGATCATGCTTTTGGAGGTATACCTAAGAAATCTTTGCCTACCCCAAACAATAGCAATTTTCTCCTATGTTTTCTGCTACAAGTTTTATAGCTTTAGGCTTTTACATTTGGGTATGTGATATATGTGGAATCAGTTGTCATATGTAGTAGGAAGTATAGATCAAAATTTAATTCTGCAAATGAATAATCTAATAGTTCCAGTACTGTTTGCTGGAGAGACAGATATTTCTACACTGAATTGCCTCTGTCCTATTATGAAGAGTTACTTGTTTGTATATGTGTAGGTCCATTTCTGGACTCTCTTACCTGTTCCATAAATCAGTTTGCCCATCTTTATATCAATCCCTCACTGTATTGACTACTATAAGTTTATAGTACTTGAAATCAAATACTATTTGTCTTCTAACTTTGTTCTTTTTCAGTGTTACTTTCTAGCACTAACTCCAAAACCCTCTGCATTGCATATGAACTTTAGAATCAGTTTGTCAATTTCTACAAAAGACCCTGCTGATGGGGTGCCTGGGTGGCTCAGTTGGTTAAGCGACTGCCTTCGGCTCAGGTCATGATCCTGGAGACCCGGGATTGAGCCCCACATCGGGCTTTCTGCTCAGCGGGAAGCCTGCTTCTCCCTCTCTCAGTCCTCTGCTTGTGTTCCCTCTCTAGCTATGTTTCTCTCTGTCGAATAAATAAATAAAATCTTTAAAAAAAAAAATCCTGCTGGGATTTTGACTGGGGATTGCCATGAATCTGTGGATTTATTTGAGGAAAATGGACATTTTAGCAATATTCAGTCTTTCTACCCACAAAAATAATACACCTCTCTATTTGTTAGACATTTTTTAAAATTTCTCTCAGCAATGTTCTGATTCATATATATCATATAAAGAAATAGAAATAGAATAGAATTAGAAATTTCTCCTAAGAAAATAATCTGACATGGAAAATAGTCTATGTCCAAAGATGTTCAGAACAGTGTTAATTATAATAGGAAAACATATGCTGATGCATCATAAAGTGGGGAAATGGGAATAGCTAAATAAATCATCTAACAGTCACACCAAGAAGTATTAAATAGCTATTTTAAATGACTACACGACAACATGGAAAATGCTAAGGATAACACATTAAGTGAGAAAAACAGTTCATTATATCAGTAGAACACTATGGATGTAACACAACAGTGATAAGGTATATCAAGAGGTTTCCTGGGTGGCTCAGTCCATTGAGGGTCCGACTCTTGGTTCCACCTCAAATCATGACCTCATGGATTGTGAGACTGAGCCCCCTGTCGGGATCCTCACTAAGGAGGGGGTCTGCTTAAAAGATTCTCTCCCTTCTTTGCCCCTTCCCCCACTGACTCGCTTACACTCTCTCTCTCAAAATGAATAAATAAATATTTTTTAAAAAGGAAAAGAAGGCTTATCAAAATCATAATGAGTTTGACTTGGTAAAATTATGGGTAATTTTTTTCTTGAGTCTCTAAATTTTTTAATAACATAATTATTGCTTTAATAAATGCTTCTCTATTTTTAGATTAAGAAATAATTCCCAAACCAAAAAATGCACCATTTTTAAGTATATAATTCAGTGGTTTGTACTCTATCCATCCAGTTGTACAACTATCACTACTACCTAATTCCAGAACATTGTTTCATTTTTTAAAATGAGTTATATTTTTTAGTCACACTTTATACATATAATATTGAGGTCTTGAGTCTTTGAAAAAAAAAATCTTCTCAATTTATCAGTGTTCATTAATAGATGATAAATGTTGTGAACATCCATATATGAACTTCCTATCATTTTATGTTTTACTGACATCTAATAATTTCATGTTAAAATGAGGATCAAACTTAAGTGGCCAAATGGCGTGTCAGCATAATGCAAGCACAAATAGGTCCTATAATTTTCACATAGTCTTCCCCATAATCATGACTATTGAGTTGTTGATTTACCACACCAGCATACAATATAAGCTGCCCGGAAACAAAATCTTGCTCATCACACATTCTGTACTAACGATCCTCAGTAGTAAACGCACAGTCCTTTACAGCGCATGAACCCTTTCACACACATTATCTCACCTGATCAAGGGTAAGAGCCCTTGGGGGGAGGGTATATCATTCTCCCCATTATACAGATGTGGGAACTGATGCTCAAAATGGTTAGAGGGGTCCAGGGTTCGAGTCACTGCCTTCGATTCCAAACTCATCTCTTTCTACTAAACTCTGCTGCCCACTACACACACTGGAAAACACTCCTCATGAGTAAGAAGAAAACTCCAGGCAGCCAGTGCCTACTATGCACCCTGAATGTGGCCTCCCACCGTGCTCACAACACCTCACTCCCACCCCTTTCTGAGCCTCTGCTATTTCCCACAGCCAGGCCACATGGCCACCATGGTCCCTGCTCATGTCTGGGCTTCCAGGAGCTGCTCCAGTAAGCCAGCTAGGCCACTGAGATCAGAGAAATACATGAACACACAGGGGCCTGGAAAGTACCAGGCATACAGAGATCAGGGAGCCACTGAGAAAAGGAAGTGAACAAGGCTCAGAAGGGAGACATAAGATCTCAGCTGCAGTGGGGGCGCCTGGGTGGCTCAGTCATTGAGCGTCTGCCTTCGGCTCAGGTCATGATCCTGGAGTCCCAGGACTGAGTCCCGCATCCAGCTCCCTGCTCAGTGGGAAACTTGCTTCTCCCTCTCTCACTCCTCCTGCTTGTGTTCCCTCTTTAACTGTTTCTCTCTGTCAAATAAATAAATAAAATATTTTTAAAAGAAAAGAAAAAATATCTCAGTGCAGCAACTGGATAAGGCCACAGGGCTGAGCAGCCCACAGAGGCAGGTCCAGGGAGGGGCAGGACACATGAACACTGGCCACAGCAGGAAAGGAAGACAACCTTCACTGATAACCCTCCAAAGTCACCAGGGCCGTCAGTATGAAATTCAAACTCCCACCTGGGCCTAGCAGGCCCAGAATGATGCACCCCAGATGCCTGCTGGCTTCATCTCTTACCCCCCCCCACCTCAACAGCTGTCCCCCAAACCAGTGACTGGTCATGTCCTACAACATCCTCTGTCCCCCAGCCTCCACATGGGCTACTGCACAATCTCACCACCCTTCCTGCCTTTTCATCTGTCAAAATCCTCTTCAGCCTGGACCCAGACCTCCCTCTCCTCCCCTCCCTTCTTCTGAGTAAGGGACTTCTTCTGATAAGGCCCATTCTCCTTTCTTGCCCTCTCCCCTCTTATAGATGCAGCTGCGGCCTCCCCCATCCCAGACCTAATGCAGGGCCCAGAATTCCATCCCCAGTGTGGCTCTGGGACCTTCTTTCATCTGCATCTCCCTGGACAAAAGTGGGCCCCCCCTCATGCTGCAGCTCTGTGGCACTGACTGTAGGCTCTGCTCCGGGCCCGCAAGACAAAAAGAAGGGAGGCCAGCACACACATGACCAGGCTGCTACCAAACCAGACTGACGCCGGAGGGGAGAGGCCCAGAGCAACCGAGCTTCCAAATGTGAGGGACGATGGTGGGACCATCTTCCAAGAGGATGGCCCTCTTTCCGTAGCCCTCATCCCTTTCTCAGCAGGAAGCAGATGGACAGACCCCAGGAAGGCCCCTATGAGGGTCCGAAGCAGAAGCTTTTCCCCTGCAAACAGAACTGAATTCAGTGATGACTCACTCAAGAGAAGCCACACACTCCTCACCACACAGCACCCAGAGAGTGCTCCCCACCACTGTCACTCCCGTGCCCTACACCCTCCAACGGGGCCGTGGGATACTGCTTCTGTCAGGAAATGCCATCTACCGGGAGGTGAGGTCAAATAATGCAGGAGTCACCCCAGGCCAGACCCCCAGGACTATCTGGGACTCCTCCGGCTCTCCAGGCGTCCCCACCCAGCCGCCCAAAGGGAGCCACTGCTGAAGGGGCATGGAAGTGACCACAGCACAGCTTGTGAGTCTGGGCTCTGACTGGGCCCTGCCGTCGAAGCCCACGGGAGAGGTGCGTATGAGGGGACAGGGCTGGCACCTCAGGCCTGTGCCCTGAGGCCCAGTCTGCAGACTAGGAACACCCTGGTATGGGGAGGCAGAGACTATGGAAGAGATGCTATAGCAATGTTCCCATCAGAGGAGAGACCAAGCTAAATGGTCACCAAGGCCCTATCTGATGGCCGGTCCTGAACCACACCAGGCCTCCACGGCTTTGTCACATGTCCAAAACCAAAACAAACTTCCTCCAAGCATGAAATAGGACACCCAGAACCACAGGCCTTTACAGACCCAGCACCATCTCACACCTGATTATTCAACTATGGGAATTTCTGGGACGACTGAGTGGCTCAGTCAGCTAAGTGTCTGCCTTCAGCTCAGGTCACGATCCCAGGGTCTTGGGATCAAGTCCCACATCAGGCTCCTCTCTCAGTAGGGAGCCTGTTTTCTCTCTGCCTGCTACTCCCCCTGCTCTGTGCTTTCTCTCTCTCTCTGACAAATAAATAAAATCTTAAAAAAAAAAAAAAACACTTTAAAAAAAAAACTACAGGAATTTCATCACCAAATTACAAATCCCAAGAGTACTTCAAACCCAGAAGATCCCAGAGCATTCGACAGGGAAGGATGAGAAGCAGGTGTCTGAGGGTAACTCTGAGCCACTCTGCAGAGGGGGTGACTGTGGGAAGTTTTCGTGTCCATATCCAACAATATCTAAATGAACAATGAGGGAGGCCTGGGTGGCTTAGTCAGTCAAGCATCTGACTCCTGAATTCAGCCCAGATCATGATCTTGGGGTCGTGAGATTGAGTCCTGCATCAGGCTCCACACTCAGCATGGGGTCTGCTTGACATTCTCTCCCTTTCACTCCCTCTGCCTCCACCCACCCCACACCACTCACACATGCACTCTCTCTCTCTCTAAAATAAATAAAATCGGGGGCGCCTGGGTGGCTCAGTCATTAAGCGGCTGCCTTCAGCTCAGGTCATGATCCCGGAGTTCAGGGTTCAAGCCCCACATCAGGCTTCCTGCCGAGCAGGAAGCCTACTTCTCCCTCTCTCACTTCCCCTGCTTGTTGTTCCCTCTCTAGCTGTGCTTTGCTCTGTCAAATAAATAAATAAAATCTTTAAAATAAAATAAAATAAAATAAAATAAAATAAAATAAAATAAAATAAAATAAAATCTTAAATAAAAGTTAAAAAAACAATGAAATAAAATTTAACATTTAAATTAAGTTACTAATATTGATTAACTATTTACTATGTGTTAGGCCCTAATCTAAACACTTTATACATGTACTCTCTTGTTTCATTCCCTAACTCCCCTATAAGGTAGACACAGTTATTATCACCTACTTTACAGATAAAGAAGCCATGGCTCTAAAGAATTAAATCACCCAGCCAAAGGCACACAGCTAACTTATGGCAGAGCTCGGACCTGAACCCAAGCAGTATAACATCAAGACCGCAATGCTCTTGGGACACCTGAGTGGCTCAATCAGTTAAGTATCTATCTTTGACTCAGGTCATGATCCCAGGGTCCTGGGATCTAATCCCACATCAGGCTCCTTGCTTGGCAGGGAGCCTGCTTCTCCCTCTCCCTCTGCCTGCCGCTCCCCCTGCTTGTGTGTGTGTGCTCCCTCTCTGACAAAATAAATAAATAAAATCTTTAAAAAAAAAAAAAAAAAGCCCACAATGCTCTTTAACCACAGTGAAATGCTTCTTAGAATACCTGGCTCCTTCAGAGAAAAAGGTTTTTTGGTTTTTTTCTTTTAAAGATTTTATGTATTTGACAGGGAGAAACACAGCTAGAGAGGGAACACAAGCAAGGAGAGTGAGAGAGGGAGAAGCAGGCTTCCTGCCGAGCAGGGAGCCCGATGTGGGACTCAATCCCGGGTCTCCAGGATCATGACCTGAGCTGAAAACAGATGCTTAACTACTGAGCCATCCAGGTGCCCTAGAGAAAAGGTTCTGAAAAAAAACTCAGGAAACCCGGATTCTGTACCAGTTCTGCCGCTTACTGGCCCTACTGTACAAGTCTGGAACAAATCCTCCCAGCTTTCTGGACCTCAGCTGGCCTACCTGGAAAATGAGAGATGAGGTAGAAACAGCGATTGCAAGGGGGGACGTACATGTGTCCCCTCTAATACCACACGTAGAGCACTCACCGGACATTACTGATCAATGACAACTACACTCACTGAGCCCAGGTGTATGTCCGACCCTATATCAGATAAATGCTACCTACCGACTAGAGTCAGCGGATGAAATGCATTTGTTTTCCCAAAGCTAGACTGTTCTTAAAGGGTCTTCTGCCTCTCAAAATCCACAGCTGTGTTACTGGGGCTCTAAAGTCAACACCTTAATTCTAGCCCCATTACAAGTGGACCACTGTCCTTACACCTCAATCTTCCTTCTGCAAAACGGACATTATGTTACATGTGGCCAGTTCTGCTTCTTTCTCCCATCTTGGGATGAATGATGCTCCAAGCCAATGACTGATCCATATTACACAGAATGGATCTGCTCTCAGTGCGTCCTGCCAGGCCCCTTTCCTCTGCTTTTATAAGGGAGCCTGATAAAGGGGGGATCCAAGGCCACGATAGGATGATATGATAGGATGAAGGAGTACAGGTTCCTTTGCATTAAGCACTGTGTTTCCAGAAATTTCCAGTTAAAATGGAAATACACCCTAGAAGTGATAATACAAGAAATTATCTGTCATTGTCACCTTGGCAGGAGTTTCTTTACCTGTTTTTCCAGCTTCAGAAACTGAGGGCAGAATTCTATGGACAGGGATAGGTTCCAAATAGGTTCTATTTCAGAAAAGGCCATCCTAAAAAGAAAGTTGTAGGAGGGGTCATTTGGGGAGGGCAGCTGCTAGGGGCTGAGAAGGCTTAATGAATAAAACATGCATCACAGCTGCCAAGGATACTTGCATTTTAATAGGAAACAGAGTTTTGGGCCAAAGGAATTAATCTCTAATGGTGGAATTACAAGCATCAGCAATGATTTAGGAAGGTATTAAGCAAAGAAAGTTGTTCCAGCATCCCTGAAATCCCAACAAATGAGTTGATGTGAATGTGCAAGCCCTCAGCAAACAGTGAATATGCTGAAAATTTAAGGGATTAATAATATTATTACTGGCAACTTGTGAGTCTGCCTGCCAGTGAGCAAGCCTGCCACCACACAGACAAATCCAGATGCCCATAGGAGCCCAGGACATGCACTCTTTGGTCTGGAAAGCATCCATTTGGGAACCTAGTTGCCAGAAAAACTGAAGAGAACCCTTCCCTCCATCTGCCCCTTAATCATACACACTGAGAAGATGCATAATTAATTTGTTCTCAACAGTTGCTCTGTGGCTAGAAGAGCGAGGGCATTTCTGGAATGGCAATTACAGACAAGAAAAACAAATGTTAGTCCACAAGCAGAATAACATATCCAGTCAGCCTGCTTCCCCTCCCTTCCCCTCCATCCTTGTTCAGACCATGGCCTTGGGAGGGGGGGGGGACAGGAGTCTTTTTCATTTCCTCACAGCCTGGAGACCTTGGGGGCTGGTAGCAAGAAGAGAAAACAAAATCCTCAAAGATACAGGGAAGGAGGCTCACTCTAATTCAGAAAGGGAGAACAGGCACAAAGTTTAGGTGCAACGTGAAGGTCAAGGGCATTTAGGGGGACAGCATAACACGTATAGGAATTAGATGAAATTAAAGAATTCTTAGGGGAGCCTGCATGGTTCAGTCAGTTAAGCATCTAACCCTTGGTTTCAGCTCAGATCATGATCTCAGAATCGTGAGATCCAGTCCTGCTCCACACTGGGCATGCAGCCTGCTTAAGATTCTCTCTCTCTCCCTTTCCCTCTGCCCCTCGCCCCCACCCCTCCCTCTCTAAAAAAAATAATAAATCAAAAAATAAAGAAAGAAAGAATTCTTGCTGATTTCATTCACTGTGATAATGATGGGAACACTTAGGGAACTTCAGCTGCTAGAGAACATATGGAAATTACAGGTGAGATGGCATGATTTCTGCAATTTAAAACTCTTCAGCAGAAAAAAATAATAAACGAAAGAATGATAGCACCTTTTTTTTTTTTAAGATTTTTTTTTTTAAGTAGGCTCCATGCCCAGGGCAGGGGACCAGCATGGGACCCACTGTGGGGCCTGAACTCACAACCCTGAGATCAAGACTTCAACTGAGATCAGGAGTAGGATGCTTAACCAACCAGGCCACCCAGGTGCCCCTATAGCAACATATTTTAGATCTAGGTGCCAGGGTTCATTATATTTTCTCTCTACTTTTTAATTCATTTGAATTTTCATATAGAGTTTTGTTTGTTTGTTTGTTTTAAGATTCAAAGATAGATCCTAGCCTGCTGTTCTCAAACCTTCACTGTGGCCTAGGAGCCCTGTGTTCTCCTGCTAAGCTCTCCTGCCTCACTGTGCACTACATGTCCTGTCATGCACTCTACTCCATCCCACTGCCCTCCTTTCAGGGCCGTGAACAAGACAAGCTCATTGCCATCTCAGGGTTGCTGATCTTGAGATCTTATGATCAAGAGATGATCTCAGATTATTAGGTGGGCCCAGTGTAATTATAATGGTTCTTTTAAGTGGAAGAGGAAAGCAGAAGAGAAGCAGAGACCTGGCAGCATGAGAAGGACTTGGTCAGATGCTGCCAACTTGGAAGGTGGAGAATGGGTGTCACAAGCCAAGGAATGCAGGTGGAAAAGACAAGGACGTGAGTTCTCCTCTAGAGCCTCCAGAAGGAACACAGCCCTGCTGACACACTCATTTTAGTCCAGTGAGAAGCATTTCAGACTTCTGACCCCCAGAACTGGAAGAGAATCAATCAGTGTTTTAAACCACAAAGTTTGTGGTAGTTTGTTATAGCAGCAATAGGAAACTAACACAGTAGCTGCCTTGAAATTCTTAATTTTATCTTTGAATTTATATTTTGCAAATAAAGCCAGATGAGGCCTAAGGAGAATGCACCAAGGGGTTCAGCTCTTGCACCGCCCTACCTCTCCAGTGAGTTCGTGGCTGCTCATTGCCCACCCCACCCCCAGGGCCCTGGCTCCACCCAATCTCCCCACCTTCACCCCACAGCCAGGCTGCTCTCCACCTGGGGTGGCAATCAGATCACAGTGGTGGGAGAGATCTACATTCTGCCAGTGCCCTCATCCCCGCTGGGGGCCTGAGTGCAAGCCTAAGCAGGGAAGACTCATACACATGTCAGGTGGTATCCCTCCCCATTCTAGACTAGCATCTGCTTCAACAGGAAACTCAGCAGGGGCCCTTCCCCTGGCCCCAATCCAGATCCTGAGCACATCCCAGCACCGAGGCTACAATCTCTTGGGAGCTTCCCAGCCACTGTGGGCTGGGACCGCAGGGCCACAGGAAGAAGAGACATGTCCCCACCCCTAGCCAGAACCCCACCGTTTCATTTTGCACTGAGTCCTATAAATTACACAGCCCTGCCCCTCCTGCTAACAAAATTCTCCCAGCTCCTCCCCATGCCGTTCTTTCATCATTTCTCAGAAAACCCCACATCAGAGAGCCTTTCCCCAGCCCTGCTTCCGTGGCTTTTTATCCTATGACGACAGTTTCTCTCTCTTGGGGCACTCAGCAACAGCTGACATTATCTTGTTTCCCTACCTCACTGATTCACTAAAAAGAGCCCACTGTGTGCCAAGCCCTGTTCTAAGTGCTGAGGGTGCAGCAAGCAGGGAGGACAGGATATTCTTGTGAGTTCCACTGATTGTTAATTATTTCTTAACCCCTCAAGAATAGACTGCCATATACCCAGCACCTGGCCCAGTGCCTGGCCCATAGCAGGTGCTCATTTAAAATTTGCTACACACAATGGCCACAATCACCAAACTGTGGAAAGAGCCAAGGTGCCCATCAACAGATGAATGGATAAAGAAGATGTGGTACATATATACAATGGAGTACTATGCCTCCGTCAGAAAGGATGAATACCCAACTTTTGTAGCAACATGGACTGGACTGGAAGAGATTATGCTGAGTGAAATAAGCCAAGAAGAGAAAGTCAAGT
>PITA01020654.1:0-34436 GCA_004023965.1 Spilogale gracilis | reverse complement strand
GGGCAGCCTGTGAACGTGCTCACCCTAAGCAGAGTCTTCCTTGCAGATGAATCTGTTATTATTTAGTGTTAGTGTCCAAACGAGAACGGGAAGGAGGGCGGTTGCCCCGGGCAGCTTCTGCAGAGTCGGAACACGGCCCAACAGTTTCTAGAAAGTGCCGCCTGCTCAATGAGAGGCATGTCTATCCCAACAGCGACTGCTGAGGTCGTCAGCCGAACACGGCAGAGACGGAGGAAGGTGTGTGCGGCGCGCGTGCCTGCCGTGAGGATGAACAGCCCTGCGATTACGGCCCGGGCTGCTCTCTGCGGCGTTCCCTCGGGGAACAGAATTAATTAGAACTCACAAGCTAAATAAACCACCGCAGGGAGATTATCTCCCTCCATAATTGAATTGTGAACTCTGATGCTTATGAGTTCAACTGTCTTAAATTAATGAGCCCTGCCTGGTGGGATCCCAGGCGTTTCTTAACGTGGAAATCTCACACCCCTCCACAGCTGCAGGCCTTTCTCAAAACCGGTCCTACTGTTTGCCACAGTGACCCATTTACTTTTCGAAGAATTACCAGTCTGCTACTCAGGACAACACGGTAGGAACACAAAGAACACACAAGGTTCTTTTTATCAGACCGACAACGATCGTGTTCGTCATCAGCTTAGAGGACCCACATTGGAATAAAACAGAGTTTCAGCCTTTATTGATGTATCCTCAACCATTGCATATGTGAGATCAACCCAATCTAAGCTTAAGATATACATGCGCCATTAAAAAATTCCAGTGATGAACTCTTACTCAAAACCTTCCCCTTGGCAGGTGTCAGCAGGGCAGGGAAGCCCCTTCCTCGAGCCCATGATGCTTTCTGGCGGGGTAAACACCAGAGCGTAACCTCATCTGTCGGGGAGGAGTTGCCCGGGTTTCTCCCCTCTCCATCCCCTGGAAAATTGAAAAGCAAGTACTTCCCGTTGCAGATGGTACCATTTTGTCATCACTAACAAGGACTTGATCTATTCCAAAATTAAGGTCCACGTAACTGATACAAACCGCCATTATTCAGCTGGTTTACCATCAAGGACCTCATGCAGCAGACTAGACAATTAGATCACCTGTCATCACGGAGAGCGTTCCACAACAGGTATCCTGGGGAGCTCCCAAGCATGTGACTTTTTAAGTTACTACACAGGTCATTTATTTACTCATTTTTCCTACCAGTGGAGGTGAGCGAGCTTCCATAATTTTCTGGTCCCCCCCCCGCAAAATCATTGCAACCTTGCTGAGCAGCCTTGACGGGCGGCCAGGAGGCAAGGGGACCCACAGCAGACAGGCCGCGCCCGTGGCTTCTGTGGGCAGCTTGTCTCCCCCTTCTGCCCCAAGTCCACCCTTGATCCAGAGCCCAGACGGGGGACGGAGGGGGAGGGAGTGGGTGGAGGAACGGAGGCCTGACCTTCGGCAGAACTTCCTGACACGCCTGGGCTCTCGCCGCTGGGGGTCTGACAGGCTCCCCTGAGAGCTGGGGTACGGACAGCCCCACACACCCCAACCTTGGGGGGCTCTGAAATGCTTCTCTACTCAACCCCCGTGGTTGTGAATGGGACCTGGTGGCCAGAATCTCAGGGCTGGGTCCCTCCTGCTGGGCCTCGAGGGCCAACGCACCCACATTCTCTACATTCTGATAAAAGTTCTGCTGTCTACTCAGTGGAAAGTGAGAACACTGCCTTCCTCCTAAGCGTGCCGAGGGCTCGCGGAGTGCATGAGAGGCAGATATCAAGCATGTCCGCCCCCCAGCGGGGCAGGTGCTGGGGTTCCACCAGGCCCACCTCCGAAGTGAGGGGTCTGCTCTCCAGACCCAGCAAGTGCCTCGAACGGCTAGCCTGCAGCCGCCAGCACTTCTCAGGAGCTGCCTCGTCTGGAGAGAGCCTCCCGGCCTGGGTCCACCCCTCCGGGTGCAGCCCTCCTGGAAGGTGGCCCACAAGGCTGGGAAGAGTCGGCCCTCTTGCCCCGACCCAGGGAAGCTTAAAGGACCACGCAGGTTCCGAGCACCCCATGGGGCCAGCCGTGGTCGAGACCTCAGCCAGCCCGATTTCTCCCGGGACCCCCACTTGCCTTCCTTCCCATCGTCTGCTGAGGGTCCCCAGAGCTCTTCCAAACAAACGTCCCGCACACTGCCGGGGAACCCAGCCTCCAACAATCAAGCCATACTCCAACTCGAAGAACACCTGTGTGGTGGGCATTTCTACCGAATCATTGCACGTGCCCCCGGGCCCAGAGCTCTTCCCAGCTGCAGGCAGCCAAGGAAACACTGGAAGAAGGACCTCCTAAATCCATCTCTACTGTGCGTAGCCAGGGCCTTGAACCTTTCCCTGAGGCACACTTGAGCCTTTCACACACCCCCTGCTGCTCCTAAGGAGAACTTTCACCTTCAGGTGCTGCCTTTAACCCTCTCTAGGAGGGATGTGACCTCTGCTTAAACCTCCTCCCAGCAGGCCCTCACCTTCTTGGAAGGACTCAGGTACCGTCTCCCCTGGGATTACGGACGCAGGCCCGTGGTCTCAGCAAGGCACGTGCACAAGCAACAAGACAAGAAAATGAAAGCGTTCATCAAACCCTGACTTCCTTCACAGTACTGCTTGCCCCAAAGTGCAAATAGTGAGCTAAAAAATAGCAATTTAAGCTTTTAAACAGAAATTAAGCTGAAGAAAATACTGATTATATACCAGTGACACTCAGCAAAAACACGGGGACGGTGGTCCAGCAATGAAGCTGTTTCAGGGAGTCCTGGGACCAGCTCCTGTCCTTCTGGAAACACTAAGCAACTTCAAGGCAAGTTCTGCTCAATGAAAACTCCCCCAACCCACAGCCTGGGAATTAGTGCTGCCGGGCCTTTGTCGACACTTCGTGGGGAGAGAGGGAGGCCGCTAGAGGGTATGTTCATCCAGTGCTCTGCTCGGGGTGAGTCAGACCAAAAGCAAGTCTAGAATTATTTGGGGGATCCCCTTTATGACTTTCAGTTAAAGAACTGTGTTAGGTTTACCAGCAGCCTGTATCAAGGGCACCATAAGAAAGGGCTGGTGAGAGCTGTCCTCGTAGCTCCCATTAACATGACATCCAGCCCTCGAGAGAGCCGTTTCCCTGTGAGGACCCACGGGAGACTGTCTCTTAAGACTTAGTACCAGAGATGACCCCCCCAGAGGATGACATAGGATTTTGTACCAGCAGGTGCACAATACAAATGTATTAAGTAAATGATAAGAACTTTTTAAAACATAGAGAACTTAATTAATCGAGTAATAGAAACAACGAGGGGTTAACAAGCGTCCTGTGATCTCATGAAGATCCAGAAGAGGGAGAGGTGCGAAGTCAGTAAGTGCGTGACCATTTCGAGGGAGGAGGCCCAGGCAGGCTGCCGTGCGGGGGCGCCTGCAGAGACTGGAGCGGGGACCTGAGTCCCCGCACACGTGAGTTCCCCCAGGACACGTTAATTTCACGCACAGACGCGCTGTCCAAGCTTTGGACCTCTGCTTGTCACCAAAAGATGATGCCCGTCAAGGTCCTGGTCCTCATCGCACAGCACCGTGTGACGCGAAACAAGTCCCAGTCCGTCTATCAGTCCGTCCGTCAGTCCGTCCGTCAGTCCGTCCGTCAGTCCATCTAGCAGTCCGTCGTGGCTGGGGCTGCTCGGACGAAGGGCCACAGGCGGGCAGCTTCGGTCAGAGACACTGAGGCTGGAAGTCTGGGAGGACAGCGGCTGCAGGAGTGTGGTGAGCTCTCCCTGGTCCCCTCTCCCCGGATGCAGGCAGACTCTCCCTCTGCGAGACGCACTGACCCCGCCATGGGGGCTCCACCCTTGAACCCGATCACCTCCCGAAGGTTGCACCTCCTAATGCCACTACCTGGAGGGCGGCCCGATTCTCAGCCTCCAGCCGCCGGGAGCTGCTCGCTGTGAACACGGGCTCTCACTGCAAGACGCACAGCGGGAAGCACTGTCTTGTGAAAAAAGTGCAGGATCCAGCTCAGGGGTAGAAACTGATTCAAACTCTGACTTCACCATCAGGCTTCCATGACCAGAACTTCGCAGCCGCCCAGGAGACCCCCCAGACCCGGCGGAGGCTTGCTCCCGCCCCGCTCGGTAGCCCCCAGCCCGGGTGACCAGCACCCCTGGGTAATTCTGGATTTCGGACAAGTAACAGTGTCCCCACGGGACCTTCACGGGCTGAAGAACTATTTCTTCATCTAACCTCCAGATCCCACGGGGCGTCCTGCAGGTTAACGCGCACCCCTCTACCTGACGTCCGATGAGACGCAGTCCACTCACTTCCCAGAGCCCGTGCGGCCGGTATGGGTTGTGCAAACTTCCCACTGAGGGTCCTTCTGCCCTCAGCAACAGGGCCGAGAGACAAGCCATCCACAAGGCTTACTCCAAAAGGGGGGGAATAGGGGCTTCGGGCTCTGCTCGTGTGAAACCTACCACTGTGCCATCAGCAAATTAAAATCAATTGAAATCAATTTAGCCGAGATAAAGTCTCCCTCCCGGGCTGAGGCTCATCTGCTGCGCTAACAGCTCCCAGCGATGACACAGGTGCTTGTAAATTAATTAGCCTGCTGCAACACACCTTAAATGAAGCTCCCAGAACTCCCTGGCAGGGAGCCATCCTGGTCCCACGAGCTGATCAGCGTCTGTAAATATTGAGATTTGATAAAGTGAGTGCGGCTCTGGCAGCAGATGGCTGGGGATGATCTGTTGACACTGGCAGCGGTGACTCTCCGGGAAGCCCGCACTCCGCACACCTCCTCCGGGAGCCGCGGGAGGACCCCGGCCCCTCCACAGCTATTTGCCTCCTAATTGAAAATCCTTATTCCCAGATGGAGCCAAATGCACTGCCCCAGGCACGGCTCTGTGAGGCTTGACTGTTGATACAGGGGTAATTGCTTTCGGTAATGCAGGTTAAATGTGACATTTCGCGCTTAATAAAAATTACCCAGGCCAAAGCCGTTTATCATTCTTACACTTGGGTTGTCACTTCTAAGAGGATTCTCAAAATTCATTTGAATTCTTGAGAAGGAGACAGGCAACTCTAATGCAAAGTCACTGCCAAGATGTCTTGATTTGTTAGGGATCCCTTCCCTCCCTCCTCCTCCCTTCCCTCCCTTCTGCCTTCCCTCTTTCCTTCCTTCCGGGTACTTTTAAAAGATTTGTTCACAAAAAGCATTCCAGATTTACCTATCGAGCTCTGCACCTCTCTTCCTTTGTCCTTAGTGTGCTGGGGGATAATACACAGTCAGCGAGCGCTGTGCGCCCAACACTTGGGGCGGACGGGCTTCCCTGCCCCTTGTGCAAGGGGCCATGGAGCTCAAAGTCGCTGCCTCCGAGCAGCATAAAGAGGGAGACCTGCAGGGAGATCTGGAGGGAGAAGCAGCATAAAGAGGCAGACCTAGAGGGAGAAGACGGCGCTGGCCTCAGCGGAAACCAACCCCGAATGGTTTTCAGCGCACAGGGAAACCGGTCCTTAGCCCAGCAGCAAGCGGCTCCTCGCCGTAATTACTCTGCAGTGACAATGCAAACAATTTAGAGTGGGCCATTGGGAGAAGCCAGCCTCCAGAAATAAGGGGCCCTGGAAAAGAACTCCCCTGAGCTCCCACAGCCTTTCCCAGCAGACCTGCTTCCAGAAAGTGCCAGAGTGCCGAGAGGCAGCAAAAATCACGGAGCCTCGGGCCTCCTGTTGGTAGAAATCCTAGAAGTGGCTGTGCTGAGCCCCCACCGACCTGGTCATGGTGAGTGTCCAGTTGCCTCCATTCCTCCCCCCAAACAGCCCATCACATTTAAGTCTGGGGCTGTGGTCTGAAGGTCTGTGTCCCCCCACATTCATATGTGGAAACCCCAGCTGCCCTCTGATGCTGTAGGAGGGCAGCCGTGGGAGGTGCTTCACGAGGGTGTACCCCTGAGATGCTCTCATAAGGAGACCCTCGAGGGCCCCCCTCCGCCTCTGCCATCACAGCCAGGGCACCGCGAGGGCTGTTGTCGGCAAGCCCAGAAGAGGTGACCCCCCTTCAGAACCTGAGCACGCGGCCTCCCTGAGTTTGGACCATAAGCAACACGTTTCCACACTTCAGCCGCCCGGCCCGCGGCGTGCCATCACAGCAGCCCGAAGGACGAGCACATCGAGGACGACTGGTTCTGTCCTGGTGCCTCTGTCTCCCTGCTGTCCCTGGAAAGGATGCGGCAGGAGGCAAAGCAGGGCTGGAAGCCGCAGCTCCACAAATCCGGGAGGTCGGCAGCGCAGTTAGCATCTGTCTGTTTTGTTTTTCAAGCAACATTAATTTTCCACTTGGATTAAAAAGAAAAAGGAAGCAAACGAGGGAAGTTCGAAAAAGCACCAAGAGGAAATAAAAGTATTCAAAATTTCATCGTCCGCGTATAATGTAAGCTCTTCGTCCGGGTAAACCGCGGGAGGGGACTGCGTGGGCACAGCCCTGAGCCTTCGGCCTTGGGCTCGGCTGCGGCTGCTCCCGGACGTTTGCTGTGCACCTGTCGCCAGGCCCTTTTACGATCTAAACAATGATTTCTAAAGGCTGAACCGCATGGCACTTCGTGACGTCACAGTTTACATGTTTTAGAGTAAACACTTAGGCAGTCATCATTGTTAACGAGGTAGGTAACACGGTGACTGTATTACTGTATGGATACTGCGCATGTTCTTGGTTCTCCTCTGACGATAAATTCCATGATAAGAAATCGCTAGGTCAAAAGGTAACACATGTATACTTTAGAAAAGTCTTAGGGTCAGACTACACTCCAAAATATTCACGGCGGCCTTCCTTCCTCCCATCATGCTGGGTCTGCCTCCTCTCCTTCCCAGCATGGGGATGCTCTGCCACTTTAATAAATAAAATGACGTCTCATTGTAACTAGTGTTTCATTAACTGCTAGAGAAGTTGGACATTATAAGGGAGTTACCGGCCATTTGTATTTCTGCCTTTCCACATTGCCTTTGAGTTTTCCGCCAGATTGTATGTCTTCACTGACTTGCCCTGTAATCCCTCTATGCAGTGGATGAAACATGCCATGGCTTCATACTGGTTGCAAATATTCCTGGCTTGTCGTTTGATGTTAATTTGTGTATATTTTGAAGAGATACAGAAGTATTTCTTCTGTGTTGTTATCGCCAAATCTCTCAAAATTACTTCGCTCCCTTTAGTGTTAAAAAAGCTTCCACATCCTAAGATTATATAGTCATTTGTGTTTCCTTTTTCTTAATGATTTAATTTTTTTCATTTAATCATACAATATCCTATTTTTTTGTATATGATATATGAAGTTAGGTAATTAACTTTTTCCTCCAAATAGTTAACCAATCATTCCAACGTTCCATATGGAATGATCTCCTTCTTTCTCACTGACTGTGTTACGTCTATCATGTATCAGCCATATATTGGATTCCACTGGGGAGTTTTCATGTTCAGCTTACTGATCTGCCAGCTGCTCTCACAGGGGCAAATCGCTATCTTAAATATTACAGCTCTATTATTTTTGTGACTATCTGATATTGATATTTCATGGGATTTTAGCATCTTCTTGGGTTTTAAGATTTCAATATAATTTCTACACCCAACATGGGACTCAAACTTACAACCCCAGACACCAAGAGTGGCATGCTCTCCTCTGAGCCAGCCAGGCGTCCCTTGGGTTGTTTGTTTTTAATTACCGTTTTATCACATATAAAATTTAAAATACTTTTCTCACGTTCTAAGAAAAGTCCCACTGCAGTTTTGTAGGAACTACCTTAAGCTTATTTTTAAGATTTTATTTATTTATTGGGGCAGGAGGGAGAGAACACAAGCAGGGGAGCAGCAGAGGGAGAGGGAGCAGACTCCCTGACACGGGGCTCGATCCCAGGACCCCGCAACCATGACTTGAGATGGGGGCAGACCGCTTAACCGACTGAGCCACCCAGGTGCCCTGCCTTAAGCCTCCTATAAATCACTTTGGGAAGGCATGATACCTTTACGGGATCACGTTTTTCCAACGGGGGCAGGACATGTCCCTTCAATCACTGAAGTCCCTTTCTTTCATTTTGTCTTGCAATAGAGTTATAGCTTCCCTATTTAGGCCCCATACAGTTCTTGCCCTGTTAAATCTTAGGTAAACTCCCACAGCTGTTGCTATAGAAGTAGAATGCTTTCCCAGTTATATTATCTGGTTAGAGTTGGTATATTTTGAGCATTTAGTTTTGAACATTTAGTTTGTGACTAACCACTGTACCCTATGCTCTGTTATTATTCCAATGGTTTTTCCACTGAGTCTTAGGTTTTCTAGGTAATCTAATCTGAAATGACAACATTATCTTCTCTATCCTAAAACCATTTGCTTCTTTACTTTTTCTGTCCTATTTTATCTGCTGGAACCTCTAGGACAAGTTGAACATGTGGGATGCTAGTGGGCTACATGTGTGTCCCCATGTCAAAGCCGCACCCCATGATTTCAGGAGTGGGTGAGAAAAGACAGACATCTTTCATGTTGATGAATGGTCCTTCCATTCCACTTCTGTATGTCCCCAAAATGCCTCCCGTATTATCTCCACACCTCCCACCTAAACTGTTTCATAGAAAAATCCCAATATTCTATTTCTGACTCTCCTCATTCACTTGTTAATTCCCTTGTTCACTCACCAAGCATTCCTATTCTCTTCATTTGGCTGGATGTTATTTATTGCAAAACAAAAACCAAAAAAAACCCCACATCAGCTCTAGATTTGTAACCTTGCAGAAACTTTCTATGCCCCAAATCTGACCTTTCTGTGCTCCCAGGACAACCTGTACATGCCCCGAAACCTGCCCATCGCTCTGTGTGCGCGGCTCACTTCCAAAGATGGCCCATGGCCAGGCCTCCTGGGCTGGACCCACCGTCCCACATTGAGTCTGGACTGGACCTGAGTCCCATGAAGCAGCAGAATGTGCTAGAACGAGACCGTGCCAGGCTCAGGCCTAGCTGCTAAGAAGACCAGCACCTTCTGTGCCCCCTCCTTGGAACCGGGTGTGCGGAAGCTCTGAATGAGCACACGCGCAGTCAGTCCTCCCGGTGGAAAGACCAGAGAGACGGTGTGGGAACCACGTGGAGGGGGAGGCCCCGCTTCCCAGCATCAGTGTTCAGTCTGCAGATGACTCCAGCGCCTTCTGCCTGCAAGCACATGAAGGGCTCCAGAAGGAATCCCCCCAGCCCCACCTCAGCCCACCCCACTGAGCCTGGTCCCCCCGCAGAGCTGCGAGAGATGGCTACTGTTCAGGTTGGTCACACAGCAAGACCTAACCAAAACGTCGTGTCTCGGAGATTTACCCCCTGTGCCTGCAAATAAGCTGAACGCTCCTTGGAGACCTTATCCAACGGTGTGTCCCGGCAGCTGTGGCCTGGGTTCACACACCCAGGGGCCGGGGGGACCACAGAGCTCAGCTCAGTTAGCCCAGAGCTTTTGTTCAGGACAAATGCTAAAATGTGAGTTCATTTCATGATCTATCAACTTAAAAGCAGGATCAGCATTAACATGAACCTTCAGATTCATCAAAGATTCATTAAACCATCGATAATGGTTGTTTCTATTCAATTCTGTGACTTGTTCCTACAACCTACTTAGATTATATATTGTGCCCAATATGTAACCCTTATACCCAACTCGGCTTACAGACGGTTGTAAACCTCAGGTGAACCTGTGAATGCAAGACATCTGTGAGCCCTCTGTCACCGCCCGCAAATGCCAGGGACTATTATTGGCCTGTCCGTTTGCCGCGACATAGAACATCTTTACGTTGTCAGAGGCACCTCGGAAACATTAAGGTCTACGCGAGAGCCTTAGGCTGGGAGATCGCACAGCACAGCCGGGGCAGTAGGCATGGGGAGAAGGAACTGTAGCCCAGGGTTGGAAGTGATGGGGGAGTGACAAGTGCCCAGGAAGAGTTCCAAGAGGGGAGGAGATGAGGGAAGGAGGTGAGAAGCGCGGGGGGCACAGTTCACTTCGCCTTAAGCAGTAAGCAGTTTGGGACATTTGCAGGTGGGCAGTGGGGCATCCCCATGGGGAGACGACCCCAGCAAAGACACAAGAATGGGCACAGGTGTCCAGGTACCCAGGACAGTCCGTGGGGTCAAGTCCACGGGAGAGCTGCAGAATTTCAGGATTTAGAGGAGTAATGAGGGTGTTATTTTATTGGGAAGATGGTGTGAAGTTGGCAAGTCTGCCAGGAAGAGGGAAGTTAAAGGGACAGGCGACATCTTAGACACCGTCCTTCTGGGCACTGAAAGCAGAGGATCCTGGGTTCACATCTGCCTGCAAGTCCTGTGATTGAATAAAAGAGGATCATAGAATTCTAAAACCTCAGAGCAGCAGGGAGGGGGAACCGAGCAAGACAGATTCACGAACCACACGCTCATTAAACTGAGAGTCGTCCCATAAGCGGTGGACACAGCTGTGCCCGCAGGGGAAGGACTGGAATCCTCCCGCTGCCTGGTAGGCAGTGTGCCCCGAAAACCCCACAAAGGATGACCCCTGGCTGACGAGGGGCCCCTGGCATGACGCAGTGTGACGGCTGATGCTTACTGGGCCACGTTCTATCTCCATGGCTTCGCAGCTACTAAATATTTAGAAACTGATTCCTGTGTCACAGACTGTGTGTGACGGTGTTTAAGTCACGTGGGTGGAGCACTCCCCCGTGGGATCAGTGCCCTTCAAGGAGGACACACGGAGAGAGACACTCTCTTCCTCTCCCAGTGAGAATGCCTCGAGGGGACAGCCTTCTGGGACAGGAAGGAGTCGTCCCCCGGCCGATGCCAGATTGGCCAACACCTGGGTCTTGGACCTCCAGCCTCCAGAACTCTGAGAGACAAACGTGTGCTGTCAACAAGCCTGTGGTTTTCTGTTCGAACAGCGCAAGCAAACAGCCTGGAAAAGCCCTGTGCTGCCCGGGGCCAAGGAAGCACCCCGATAAAGCAGCTAGAGACTTCAGACAGCAGGGCACGGGGAGCGGGCGCAGCGGATGTGTGTGGCTGGGGTTCACCCTGCTCTTTGATCCTGGACAAAAGGGATTCGAAGCACCCCACTCACTAAAGTCCTCTTTCCAAACCACTACCCCCCACCCCCCGTGAATCCAACCCAGGAAGGTCAGAGGTCAGGGACACACAGGTGGCAGGAGCCGTCCTCACCGGCCACATTCCGCCCCGGATGTTGCACGACTCCCCAACATCCTGGAACACAGACAGGCCCCTTCTGTTTAGGGGACCCTGGGCCTTCCAGGGCGAACCGTCCACGGGCTCTTCAAAGGCCTGGGACACACACACATTTTAAATCTCCCTGAGGCTCAACTTCAGCTTGAGGCTGGGCGGGAGTTAGCCCCAGGCAGTTACCTGCCCAGGGATGAGCCCCGCCTGCCCTCCCCGCCCGTGGGAGCTGGAGCTGGGCGTCTAGGGCTACTGTGGCGTTTAACAGGAGCAGCAGCAAAGGCCCTGCGGCCGGCGGCGGGGCCGGGCGTGTGGGCAGTTCCGCGAGCACTCAGGTGACGCCAAGGGCGCGGACTCGGTCTCCCCAGCCACGCGGGGCTCTCAGCTGGCTGAGCTCACAGCTGCTTTCCGGCCGCGTCTGTGCCTGGCACGGGGTCCCGGCAGACTCACGCAGAGCAATGCACTTGGGACAGCAGGCGTCTGAGCCAGAGACCTACTAGCGCCCTGAGCGGACAGCGGCGCCTGCCGAGTTCCTTCTCGACTCCTCGTCTCCCACATGATGTCTGGTTGCCTCTCAATTATAAGGCAGTAAGAGGATGTCTTCTTCAACAATCTCCCCCCTCTCCTCTCCGGCACCCTGTGCAAGCTACTGTATCAGCAGCCCCTCTGGGGAAAATAACGGAAAACCTGGGTAGCGGATGCTAAGTGACTTAATGGGTAGGAAAACGGTTTGTGCTGCAGAGACCGCTGTTTCAAGAGCACCCTGACATTTCACGTAAAACCAACGCCCGTGTTTATAGGACCATGGGCCTCACCCAGCTTTCCTGCCAAACTTGCTGTTTATGTAGGATGTCTTTCTTCAAAGCAAGTTAGATGCCACTTGAGAGACTCATTAAGAAGACGAGGACGGCTGCTCTTTTCACCGGCCCCAAACCACAGGCACGAAAGCGAAGGGGCACCACGCACTCCACGAGGCACCCACCGTGAGCCGGAGGTGTGAAACAGCGGCCCTGCACACTGGGCTAGAACGTGAGCCCGGGGGCCCCTATGGGGGTGCCGGCACCCCAGCAAATCCCTCCTCCGGGGCTGTGCCCTCGACCCCCAGGGCCACCCACTGGGTGCCGGGCTCCTCCGTCCTCTCCTCCTGTGGCCAGCCCCTCCCGGACGGCTCCCGCGGGCCAGGCTCCCCGACTCCCTCCGCCCCTTCTCCAGCCCCTCTCCTTCACCTTCTCCGCCCCCGCTTGCCGCTGGAGCCTCCTTCTAAAGCCCAGCTCTCCCCGGGGGGCGCCTGACTGGCTCAGTCAGAGCACCGTGAGGCTCCGACCTGGGGGTTGTGCGTTCAAGCCCCATGGTGGGTGTAGAGATAACTTAAAAGTAAAATCTTTTTTAAACAAACAAATAAATAATAAAGTAAAGTGCAGCTCTCCCCAGATGGAGTCCTTTGATGGTTCCAGTGCCTTCTGTGAGGTCCGACCTCTCAGCGGGACGGCCAGGGCTCCCCGTCGTCTGGCCTCCATCCGCGCATTCGCCGTACTTTTGCAGCCGGCATGGGGAGGCCGGCACTGTCCCTCTGTCCTTTCCAGTCCCCTGCAGCCCCGCCATGCTCACGCTCCCCCAGCGAGACAGAAGGGGGAGTGGGCCGGGGGTTTGAGGACGCTGCTGCTTTCCTCACAGGCCGGGCTCGGATGGGGTCCCCACACCCATCCCTCCCTCGTCTGCTGTCACGGTGGCTGTGATATCTGAGCACTAGCCTCTCGCAAGGCCACGAGGCAGCCAGGCACGGGGACGAAGGTCCCAAGCTGATGGCAGAAGTGGAGCTCCCTCGGCAGGCCTTCAAGCCGCTAAGCCAGCACCAGGAGCCGCCTGCCTTCAGACGTCTTATCCGATGAGGACAGTCAGCCCTTAGTAGCCGGTCGGTGACCCGCAGCCCAGGGCAGCCCAGCTTCTCCCCAGACACACCGTGGCCCCAGCCTCGGACCTCCACCTGCCGCGGCGCCCCCTCGCACCTCCATCTGGCTCCCACTCCCGTCCACCCCCCGAGGTCCCTCCTCAGCCTCCCAGGATCCCTCAAAGTCAACCTCTCCCTCGGGACCCTCCCCTGCCTGTGAGTGTGGGGTCCTCCCTTCCCTCGCACGATGAACGTCCCAATTCTCACTCTCTCCTCCAGGGAAGGGTGCTCAAAGACAGGAATTCTCCACACTCAGCGCTCAGTCACTGGGCAAAGTAACTGACCCCGGCCAGCAGAGCTGAGGAACCCAAGGTCTAGGGGGCTGGAAGATGATGAGCGGGAAGAGCTGCACACCTCAGACGTGACGGACACCTCGAATCTGCTACCATGGCACCTTGCACGGCGTGGGAGGGAAGGGAGCCGCTGGTCCCCGGCCTGGGCCTGTGCAGACCCCGGCACTCTCCGGCGCCCTCTGCTTCTCCAGGCCAGCCATCTCCAGAGCGCCACAGCTACCCCGTGGCTGTCATGCACCCCATCGTCCACCCCTCATCCCCTGAGCCGACGTGCGCTCAAGCCTACGCACCACGCAGGGCACTGACCCTGGAGAGCCAGCTGTGCGCAGAACGGTGATGGGCTCTGTCCCTGCTCGGCTGGCTGCCAAGCAGCGGCACTCGGCACATGGGGCTGGGCAGGGGGCAGCAGGCAGCCAGGGAAAGGGGGGCAGGTGGGGAATCTTGTCCAGATGTGGGAAGGACAGCTGAGCTCAAGCCTGAGGCACACGTAGGGACCGGCCGGAGGGAGGAGGGAGAGGCAGGTCAGACAGAGGGAGCTGTGCTTTGTCAGGCCCAGAGGACAGGAAGACATCAGTCCAGGTTGACAACCAAGAGTGTGAGTCTGGCCCCGGTGGGAGTTCTGTGGGAGGTGGGGAGGGGACCGCGGCAAAATGGAAGCACTGGCGGGCACGCGGTCACCCTCGTGGGGAGCGGTGTCCGGCGCCGTGCTGACCCAGGGTCACGAGGGGGAGGCCCTAGACTGCGGGGGCCCTGAGCTGGGTGCTGCTCTGAGGGCTCATGGGCCTTGCTCACCCTACCCACACGCTGGCCTGAAGGCCGGGCCCTTGCAGCTGAGAGAGCCTGGTGGGGCTGCGTGAGCGAGCCCACCGATGGGGACGTTCTCAGCCGCACCCGTCTCTGGCACGGGGAGGGCCTGCGCCCTGGGGCCTGACCATGATCCCTGGACTCCAGCTGCCCGCCCTGCCTGCAGTGACAACCACACGCCTTCAGATAGCGCCAACATCACAGAGGGTGATCAGGGTGGAGCCAGATTTCACACCAGAACGCCCAGCCCTTTCTCCGGACTGGTTCCGTGAAGCACTCACAGAACCCAGCTTTAGGGAAACAAGGAGGGAAGAAGCAGGTAAGACAGCAGAGATCGGACCGCAAGATCAGCAAAGCACACTGGGCCGCGCCCCTTTCCCTGCGATGATGGGGAAGCCTCTGGAGAGGTTCCAGCAGAGAGGGGATGCACGAGCTGGTCTGAAAGCCTGTCTAGCCAGCAAGGAGGGATGCCAGGCATGGAGTCGAAAAGGAGAAGGCAGTCCCAGGTGACAGAGCTGAGGGCCAGACCAGGTTTCTGAGTCGCCCGGGGGCTGACGTAAAAGGCCCCTACGCCTGGTCCTCACCTTACTTTCCCACAGGACTTGGGTTTTCTCAAAAAAGCAAATGGGATCCCGCTTATCCTGTTTAAAACTCTGTAACAATGTATTTGTTGTCATTATGTTGGGTGCTCTAACCGAACAGAAATGTCTTCCCTCACCCCTCCTGGAGGCAGAAATCTGACCCTGAGGAGTCACAGGGCTCTGCTCACCCTGACGGCCCTGGGGGGCCTCCCTTGCCTCCGGCTTGCGCCCCAGCTTCTGGGGTTGTCCGTGGCCCCTGGTGGTCCTCGGCCTGCCGACACGTGGCTCTGTTCTGTGGCTCCGGTGCCACGGGGCTTCTCCTCTGTGAGTCTGTACCCTAATTTCCTTTCCTATGGGGACACCAGTCATGTGCGATTTAAGGCCCCCCCTACTGCAGTGGGGCCCAGGTTAACCCGACTACATGTGCGAAGTGTGGGAGGCTTTGGTTTGGGTCTATGTGCGGTAAATCCGTGCTGCCCCCTCCTGAGTTCCGGTCACAGGACTGTGACAGCACGGCTCCGGTGGGACAGGCATGAGAGTGCCCTTCCTGTGACAAGGAGCTCACCCAGCACAGGCCAAAGCCCTGGAGAAAGGGTTAAGTCTCTGCCACGCTCGTACCCCGGCACCTACGCCTGGGCTGCCCCGCCGCGCACGCTCTGGGCTGAGATCGGGGAAACCGACAGCCCACCGCACACATGTGCCTCGCACTGCGTGGCACGGCCCAGTGAGCGTGGCCTCCAGTCCTGCCATGGAGCTGAGGGAAAGTCAGCTGATGCAGTGGGAATGACAGAAGAACAGGCGGGAGCTGACTGTGTTGAGCCGGCCCACTCCAGCGGCAGGGGCTCCGTGGTGGCTTCCCCGGTGCAGGCAACGTCCCCTCGTGAAGCCTGGGCCGGGGCAGGCCCTGGGGGGGCTCCAGATTCAGCAAACCCTGCCCCCGAAGCCCACGCCTTGGCAGAATGAGAGGTTCTCAAGGACGGAGCTCCTGTGTCCCACAGTTGGGGGTCTCCTGCTCACGGCACCGTGCACGCGGGAGGCGGTCAGCGGCCGCGTGATGATGAACACACACACCAACATGAGGCTCAGACGAGGGTCTGAGAAGAAGCCAATGGAAGGAGCCAGGGGGCAACAAGAGATGCCAAACTGTGTAGACAGCGCAGGGAGTGGAGGCGAATGAAGTGACACGCGGCAGAGAGCAAGGCCAAGCGGAGCTCAGGGATCGCGGGGGCCACCGGCGCTCGGGGAGCCCGCCTTGTAGCTGGCACCGCCGTCCACTCCTCCCCACCCAAGAGACTTCGGGCTCTCTTAAAGATCAACATTTTCAAAGCATGTTTCATTCCTAAATACGAACATCCACAAACCACGAACAGGTGTCCCCCCTTCCGCAGAGAAGAGCTCGGAGGGAATGCGGTCCCCAGTAGGAATCGGACCTGGTACCTTGTTCTGCTCACGACCAAACTAGGGTTACCGCGCACGTCCGCCGACAGGGGTACACAGGAGGGCACGCTGGTATGGGTGCCAGTGATTACCCGATGGGAATGGGGTTCTGTGGTCCGCAGGTGGGGGAACCACTAAGCTCGACAATATCCAACAGATCCTAACCACTGCGTTCCCCAGAACGTAGGGACTCTGACGACCACGTGATTCACTGAGAGCACTTAATAGATTTGTCCTGGAAAGTCCTTTATAGGACACTAATTAACTATAAGGAAAAAAAGAAGGAAAAAAGATGTTCCTCAGAAGAGCTCTGGCCATGCTGATGACCAAGAAACCCCAGAAGAGTGCCTTCACGTTGACTCAGACCCGCCGGAAGCAAGAGTGACCAGGGGCAGCAGAGCCGTCAAGGTTTTCTCAAAGTGCGAAAACAAATAAGGCCTGATCAGAAAAACACCGGTCCCTGCCCTTCTTCCCGATTTTTGAATGCTTCGGAACAAATAAAACAGGAATTCTTGAGGGCCAGGCAGGGTGGGCGTCCCCCTGGCCGTGGCACATGGCAACACAGCATCCAAGACCCCTCTTTGAAGAGAAAGAAAAAAGAGAAAGGAGTTTGGCTTCAAGCACTGGACGCCAGTGACCCCGTGACGACTACCCAGGGAGGTGGGGGACAGAGGAGGTGGTGACTCCTTGGCCCGGACCCGGTCGGCTTGTTTCCTTCACAGAAGACGTGGCATTTTCTGTTTGACACGACACTCCCTCGCAGCCCCAACTGCTCCCTGTGGGCACCGCTGATGGGACTCCCGGCACAGAACCCTGTGGAACGGGGCTGGCTGACTAGATCCCGTAACAGACCCCTTCCTAAACGGTGTAAAGCGGCATCCCTGGGAGAGCGCCGGGAGCGGGGGGACAGGGACAGGACACAGGCTCCCTTCCTTACGGGCCACTCTGTCTCCAATGAGCTGACGTGTCTCAGCAAAGATGGCTTCACAGAAGAAACGGAGATGACACAAGGGCCATACCACCCCCACCCCGGAGGGTTCTGTTAGGACACACGGGTTCATGTATGTTAGGGCCTGAACAGTGCTCAGCGTTATGGAAGTATGCCAGCCGGGTCAGTGCAGCAGGACGACGAGGCAGACGCACGGATTCCCGTCGACACCCGCGTCTGTGCAGCCGAGTCTGCAGGGCACACACTGCGCCCCGCCCCCACCATCCACGCGCACGCGGGTCCCCGCCCCCACCATCCACGCGCACGCGGGTCCCCGCCCCCACCATCCACGCGCACGCGGGTCCCCGCCCCCACCATCCACGCGCACGCGGGTCCCCGCCCCACCCATCCACGCGCACGCGGGTCCCCGCCCCACCCATCCACGCGCACGCGGGTCCCCGCCCCACCCATCCACGCGCACGCGGGTCCCCGCCCCCACCATCCACGCACACGCAGATCCCTGCCCCTATCTCTCTACATACATATGGACGGGCAACTACCCTTATCTGTCTATATAACCGGGATGCGTATAATGTATAATTCAGACACAGAGGGAGACTCCAGAAAGAGATGTTTCCGACCGAGTCCTGTGAGTCTAGCTTGTGAACATCACGCCTCTTTACCCCATCATGCCTGAATGAATATTTCCTAAGAACAAGGGTATTCCCAGATACAAACACCACGGTCGCCACAAAGTTCTCCTATTGAGGAAATCTACATGCACTTTAAAGACACATGTGACCCTACAAAAAGGGACAGCGTGGAGGAGTGAAGGCGGTGTCTGTTTAGGGCCGGACCATCTGGGATCGATCTTGTGTCTGATCCCTGACTAGTTGTCCTCGTGGACTCCACGGTCTTCGTCACCCAGAACATGAGTGAACTAGGCGGGATGGTCCAAAGGCATCACCATCCTAAACGCATCTGCCATTCTCTGACCCGTTAGTCGGGGCACACTTTGACAGTCTGGCTGTCCTTCTCCGGCAGAGAAGTGCCTGCGTGCCCGCCCGTGGACATCCAGTCCCCCGTGAGGTCTGGCCCCAGCACAGCAGGCTTCACACAGAGAGCCCGCTCCTCCCACGAGCTCGGTAAGGTCATCCTGGGTAGATAATCCATTGCACCGAGTCTTTAGGAAGACGGACAGACCAGACCTGGAAAGCAGCTAGCGGAGTGTGTTCAACCGGTGGAGTTCCAGGCCTCCCGCCACCCTCGGCCGAGCTGGAGGTCTGCACCACACACACCTGCTGCCTGCTCTCTCCCCCAACCGCTGATCTGATTCTCACCCACGGAGTCCACAAGGCAATCATCTCCGATCCGGCTCTCTGAGCCCAGCGTTGGTTTGGCCCCCCAGCCCGGCCCTCCTGCAGCCTCGAACCACTCCCCTGGGAGCTCAGTGGCCAGAAACTTTCTCCACAGACCCCACGTTGATCTGAATATACTCCCATTCTGAGGTCCCCACCCACTGTCTACACTCCGCCTCCTGACACACCAGGGTCTTTGCAACATGGGCCAGCCCCCTTCCAGAGGCGGCCCCCACGTGCCCTCAGGGAGCACCCAGCGCACTCAGGACACGAAGAATCTGCCGTCCCCACTGCCCACTGTGCATCCTGGGCTCCCTCGTCTCTGCCGGCAAAGCCGGGCTTACCTCTGAAAACCGTATCAGAAATGCCAGATCTACCTACACAGTCCATTCCTGACCTCCCTGCTCTGGCCTCTCCTCCTGGGCTCCGAGCCCCTTTACTGAGGCCTCTCACCACACCTGCCCCCGTGTGATACGCGACACCAACCTGGGGAACCTCATCTGAGTCTGTTCTGCGTCCTGACATCGCGCAGCTCCACGGTCCCTAAGGGCCCTTGGCTGTTCTCTGCTGGGGTGGAGGCCCAGGGTCCCAGCACCCCCGGCCTCAGACGCCGAGGGAGGGGACTCTCAGTGATGTGCTCCTGCCCTCCGCAGTCTCCGGTTGGTGCCCTTCCACAACAGAGCACGTGAGACGGAAGCGTTTTCTCTCTGCAGACAGAGGACACAAGCGCTAGGAAGAGAATCACTGCGCAAGCACGCAGCCCGAGGCGCCCAGGCGTCCGAGCACCACTCCCCGCTCAGTTCATGCTCCCGCTATAGGGCTGAGGTTTCCCGTCACTGTGCACAAATGGAAATGTGACAGGAGGCCGAGGACGGCACTGTTCACCAACAACCAGACTCACAGGCCCTAAGCAAGTACAGGACATACATGAGAAAGGTCATATGTTCTGAAAGAAAGAATGAACCAAAAGAAACATTTCTAAGTTAAAAACATCTACTGCTATAAGCTAAGCCTAGGGCAGTTTTATGACACAGACATTATATTTTTGTCACCTTATTATGAAATATGATTTAAAATTCTGATTTGGAAGGCACCTGGGGGGCTCAGTCATTAAACATCTGCCTTCAGCTCAGGTCATGATCCCAGAGTCCTGGGATTGAGCCCCACATCGGGCCCCCTGCTGGGTGGGAAGCCTGCTTCTCCCTCTCCCACTCCCCCTGCTTGTGATCCCTCTCTGGCTGTGTTTCTCTACGTCAAATACATAAAATATTTAAAAAAAAAACACACAACTAAGGCACCTGGGGGGCTCAGTGGGTTAAAGCCTCTGCCTTCAGCTCAGGTCATCTCGGGGTCCTGGGATCGAGTCCCACATCAGGCTCTCTGCTCAGTGGGAAGCCTGCTTCCTCCTGTCTCTCTGCCTGCCTCTCTGCCTACTTGTGATCTCTCTCTCTCTCTGTCAAATAAATAAATAAATTCTTTTTTAAAAACACTAAATACTTACATGTTTTTTAGAATGTACATAATTTGAGTAAGATCGATGAGACCAGAGAATAAATGTTTAATAGCACAGACAAAGCCAAGAGGGCAAGTAGAGGCGCACGTTATCATGGACGAACGTGATCACATAGACCTGGAAGGAGGCGGCGTGTGGCAATGTGACGTCATGACCTTGACATCGTAGCAAATATCGCCTCACGTATTTGAATGAAAGCGTAAAGATAAGAATGTGAAAAAAAGAGACACGGGCACGTGTTGGGCAAAGTTACAAGAAGCCTAAAAATGAACCAAATCCCAGAGAGAGCGGCTTTGTCGGGCTCGAGTTTCCCGACCAGGGCAGGCAAGGCCGCGACGACGGTGGGAGGTGGGAAGCACCTACGGCAGGAAGGACGACCCGGTGGGCCTCAGCCCACTCAGAACCAGTGCTCTTTTCTCTAACATTTTGTACAACCCCCTGTGCACCCTGAAGGACAGTAAGCATCAACTCTACGGGCGCGCCTAGCTTCAGAATCCCCACAGACACCCTAACGGGAGTAAAGGGAGCTCGTCACAACAGAAGCCCCACGCGTGTCACGTGAGCTCCTCAACATAAGCACACCCGAGGGCACGATGCCATCACCCGTTTGCACGGAGGCGTGCACGGCGCTGACCCTGGCTGTCGCGAGGGCCGGGTGACACGGACAGGCGTGCACACAGCGGCTCCGAGCTGAGTGGAGTGCTCATCAGTGAGGCGGGTGAAAGGGTGACCCACTCTTGGTCAAGGAAGAGCCTTCCTTATCCGAAGCCTTTCCAAAAATTTCAGCATCTGTTAAAACTACGTGAAATGCTTTGGAAAACACGCTGGAAAAGAAGATGGTCCCAGGCTTGGACACTTAGAAACAGCGTCTTCAGCCTCCCGACAGAATGCAAAAGCTGTGTGTGACAGGGGACGCTGCGTCCTCACGGGGACTGTCCCACGCACCGCACAATGGCCACCGTGCCAGCCGCGCCTTCCCCATCGGCGCCGTGACGGAAAGCGGGGTGCTGACCAGTCGGGTCCTGCGGCACTAGTGGGGGCGTCGGCAGGGACATGGAGGGTCCAGCTCTGCGGCTGCTCAGCTCCCTTGGAGCCAGGGCTCCCGCTCCACTCCACGGAGCCTCATCCTATCCGAAACAGAGAAATCCAGCAGGTGTGTGATCCTCTCTGCGGAGGCGCCCCGCCCAGCAGGCAGGGGGACACCTCAGGAGGCAGACGGCACAGCCCCAGGAAACCGGGCAGAGCGCACCGGCCCCCTCGGCCCCCTCGGCCCCCTCAGCCCCGCCGTCTCTGCTCGCGGAGCGTGCACCCTGTCCCTCCCAGCTTCAAGCCGCACCGGACGTCTGGTGCTGCAGCCTGCCAACCTGAATGCTCCTGAAAGGCAATTACTTGGGATGTTAATACCAACTTGAACTTGAAGCAACCCCCCTGGATGTTCATCCTAGAGGCGCTGGGTGAGCCGGCGCCGTCCTGGCTGCCCTGGAACCCGGCCCTGTGTTCTTCAAACAGAAAGGGCCAGGCCTCCCCCCACGGTGACAGGCATGGCAGTTAGCCACACGTGTCCCCCAGCCCGGTGCGTGGGCCTCCCCATGGGGCTGAGAGGACCAGCAGGAAGAGGATCCCCGCTCCCGTTCCCAGAGCCCCAAAGCACAAGCTGGTGACGCTCACTGTGGGCTCCTAGGCTCACCAACTTTCTCAGGGATTGCCCACAGAGACATCGGAGATGCGTGTGGGAACCCATAGGTCTGCAAGCCACCCGAGCGTGTTGTCCTTCAAGGTGAAATATTGACCACAGCTCCAGGCTGGTCGACATCTTGTTTTCAGGTCAATGGGTGCTCTCGACGCCAGTCAATAACGTCTTGTTACTGGGGCCTCGGTCTAGCGCTGTGATGGTCTGCCGCCATGCGCCCCTCGCCGGGGCCATCGCGGGCCGCCCCGCTGCTCTGCCAGTCTGCCTAGTGACTCAGTGGCCCAGCTCGGGAGTCACGAGAGCTGCTCAGCCAAGGGAGAGGGGCGGAGGGTGAGCGCAGGGGAGGTTCCGGAGCTGGGGACGCCACGGGCTACCGCACACCCATGCGCTGAGGCTCCCCCCCCGCGGGGTGCAGAGCGAGTGCCGGGGCGGGCCGCAGCGCACGGGGTGGGGAAGGGGCCAGCCGTGGCACCGAGCCAGGAGAGGACCACTGAGCCGGCCACCTGGAGCACTGGGGGCCTTCCTCCTGCAGACAGAGGCTGAGGGGGTGTGGGGGGCAGGGAGTCAGGGGAGCCCACGAAGCATTCCAGGCAGGAGAAGTACAGGGACCGAGCCATGTGCCGAGGCCCCGACACCCAGGAGCTCCAGGTGACCCCCACCTGCAGGGAGAGTCAAGGGGACACTGGAAGGACAGGATGGGCGGCTCAGCCTCCTGGGTGAGCAGCGAGTGGGACACTGGGGCCGAGGGTCCTGAGGGGAGGCCCAGCAAGGAGCAGGGATGTGGACAGGAGGCTGGCGGCCGGCTGACGGAGCCAACCTGGGGGAACACAGGGTGCCGGGATGCAGGCCGGACAGCGTGAGGGGCACTCTGGGGTCCCTTCTCACCGCAGAGGGCAGGAAGGAAGGAGCACGACAGCACGTGGGGGGCATGTCTCGCCTCCTTCTTGACAGGGTTCGTATTTTATAAGTGCCCTGCAAGAAGCCTGAGTTACCTTCACGATGGGAAGAAAATGGCCCACAATCAAGCGTCCGGATTTTCCTGCATACGGAGGTCGCGTAGTTGAGGAGAGGCGGCAGTGCCTACCTGGTGGGTCCGTACAGGAAGCGTCTACGCTGTCTTGTATCTAGAAATGCACCCAGCAAAATCGAGACCAGAGGAAACAGTTTTGCAGTAGAAAGTTAGGGATTTGGGCGCCTGGGTGGCTCCCCGTGGGTTAAAGCCTCTGCCTTAGGCTCAGGTCGGGATCTCAGGGTCCTGGGATGGAGGCCTGCATCGGGCTCTCTGCTCAGCAGGGAGCCTGCTTCCTCCTCTCTCTCTGCCTGCCTCTCTGCCTACTTGTGATCTCTCTCTCTGTCAAATAAATAAATAAAATCTTTTAAAGAAAAAAAAAAGAAGAAGAAGAAAGTTAGGGATTTGCCTTAAATGGATTTTCGGGTGACAGCAAAATGTCATTCCCTCAAAACATCCCACATTCGGTTACAGAAATGTGAATCTGGGATTCAAGAATAAGGTCTTCAACAAAGACGCGAATGGGGGTATCCGAGCACTTGGATTTAGCAGTGTTCCTTCAGGGATTTCGCTTTGTTTTGATTTCATCGAGGGACTCCTTTTTCGGCACAGAGGTCCGTGTGTCACAGGTGTGTGCAGGCTGCGGTCCTCCCTCCCCTCTGTCGCCCGCTGCCAGCGTCTGAAGAAGGGTGAGCAGGCGGGCAAGGGGACGAGACACAGCACAGGAGCTGGGGGCATCTGGGGGCGGGGACGGCTCATCCCCCCACAGGAGCACCACAGCCCTGCGGGGTCGTCGGCACGGGACCCTGGGGGGCAGGCGGGTGGCCGGGCTCAGGGACACCGGGCAGGGGCACCTCAGAAGGATGACAGACGCAGCCCCACGCTCGGCTGGCCCGAGAAGCCACACCCCAAGGGGAGGACGCCAAAGCAGCACGTTTCTCTCCTTAGGGAGGCTGCCCTCGTTAGGGTTTGGGAGGGAGAGGCGTGTGGTTTCTAGAGCACAGGGGCGGTTCTGCAGGACAGCCGTTGGTCGGCCTCTGACACGCTGCGTCTATGTAACGGGTGAGCCCCACTCTGGGGTGCAGCACGGTGAGGAAGGCCCTCGTCGCCTCGGGGCCACCCTGCTCCGGGCAAGACTTAGACGAGGGGGGACAGCCCGCTCAGTAGGCTCCCTATCAGAATTCTACAGAGCACGCGCATTCACTAACCAGGTCCAGCTGCGGGGGGGGGGGGGGCACGTCCCACCATGGACCCCTGGGGACTCGCTGCTCCCGACGTAGGGGCAGAGCCCGGAACTCTACATTTCCAGGCCCCCCAGGAGATGCAGGCTCTGCTGAACAGAGGATCACACAGTGTGAGGGAGGAACACTTTCCGTGTCCACATTAACACCACTCATCCCCTCATATCCAGCGATCTTGCCTCCCCACCGCCAGCCCCACAGCTGGAGAAGTTGCCCTCCTCTTTCCTGGGGATCCAGTATATTCCTAGATCCGCATGATGTCCACATTACAATTACCAAGACGAAAACGCCCATCCCACTAATCCAAGAGAATCCTGAACACGGGAACCATAAGTTTCTCATCTAGGAATGACAAGGACAACACCTGGCACCCAGATGTTCCATAAAGGTTTGTTGGATGGAGGAATGGACGGATGGAAAGGCAGACGGGTGGATGGAGGGACAGAAGGAGGGAGATGAATGGAAGGATGGAGGGATGGATGGAGGAGGGAGAAATGGAGGGATGAAAGAATGTGGATATGAGGACGGGTGGGCGGAAGGGTGAATGGATAGGGTGGGCGTGTAGATGAATGGACGATGGAGGGAGGGATGGAAGGCTGAAGGGAGAAAGGGAAGGATGGATGGAAAGGAGGGAGGGAGAGATGGGTGGAGGGAGGGCTGGAGGGGAGATGGAGGGAAAGAAGGAGGGAAGGACAGAGTGGGTGGCAGGACACACCAGGTGGAGAGGAGGGGTTAGAAGCCCAGGTGAGGCTCTCCACTACTTACACACTCGTGGGCTAGCGTGGAAACCTTCTCCCTCCTCCATAGAGCCAAGGGACGCGGTGGTTTCTAAAGGCTTCTCCAGTTCGCATGGACAGTGGACTTGGCCGCAGTCCACCAAGTACTTGGACAGATGACCTGAACGGCTCTTTACAAAAACGTCCGACGAAGAAGCTGTTCCGGGTCACCTTCCACAGATGACCTGCTTGTTCACCAGTGATTGGTGGTCCCACCTAGGGTCCAGGCAGGCCAGCGCCGGCCCTCATCACCAGGACAGCACAAAGCCCATTCAACAAACACAAGGCAGCCCGGAGCCCTCGCTCCGGAGTCTCCTGGCCCCCACGCTAGGACGACTCACCCCAGGGGCCCCGGGGCTCAGGGCCTGACCCCTCTGGGCGGCCGCCCCACGCAGAGCCATAGGGCAGGGAATCAGGGCCTCAACAGTAGCCCCTGGGCGAGGCAGGGCCGTGGCCGCTGCCCCCTCTGGGAGGACAACCTGTGGGTTCACGCGGGGTCTGCAGCCTGGCCCCCAGGACCCCTGCCCCCCCGTGAGGTCAAGCTGTGGGTTCACGCGGGGTCTGTAGCCTGGCCCCCAGGACCCTGACCCCCCGTGAGGTCAAGCTGTGGGTTCACGCGGGGTCTGTAGCCTGGCCCCCAGGACCCTGCCCCCCCGTGAGGACAACCTGTGGGTTCACGCGGGGTCTGCAGCCTGGCCCCCAGGACCCCTGCCCCCCCGTGAGGACAACCTGTGGGTTCGGCAAGGTCTGCAGCCTGGCCCCCAGGACCCCTGCCCCCCCTCCCGTGAGGACAACCTGTGGGTCCCCTCAAGGAGTGAAGGCTCGCGAATATAACACGGGCTCCTGTGAGGGTCAGGGAAAGGGGACGGTGGTGTGCGGTTGAATAAAGGCCCCTAAGTCAGCTGGCTCTGAGTTCACCAAGGGGGTATCCTGGGTGGGCCAGACCCAATCAGATAAGCCCCTTCGAGGTTCCAGGTCTTAATGAGGAAGGGGGACAGCCGGCTGGCGGAAAAATGCCCCAAGCCCCTGAGGCCCCACTCCCCCAGCAGAGCGAGCTCCAGGGGAGGCCACGGTGCCCATCGCAGGACACCAGCCCCGAGAGAGGCTGTGAGCTGAGCAGGTGCGGCACTGGGCCCGGACTCGGAACCACAGAAACCCGGCAGAAAACTCACGCTGTCCGCTGCCCTCTTTGTGGCACTAGAATATGAATGCATGGGGTGTGGGGTGCACCCCGGGGGCCCAGGTCCCTCCCCGGGACAGAGCCAGTTGGGGCAGCAGCCTGGACCCCAAGAGAGGCCCCAGCCCGGCGGGGACATCTGACGCTGCGCCAACACTGAGAACCACTGTTTCCTGGGGTGGTTCTCAAAGTGTGGTCGGTGACAGTCAGGGGCACCGGCCATCTGGGCTCCACACGGGAAAGCTGCATGAGAATGGGGGAAAGGAGAGGGCAGCGGGAGGGACGTGATGCCGCCGAGGAGCCCAGGAAACTCTGACCGGGTCCTACGGGCTCTTCTCAAACTCTGTGCCTGCTTTTGTGTCCTCCCGCCTCCGCTGCTAATAAAATGGGCTTTCAAGATTATCTCCTGAAGCTACGCTATGGGAAAGGCCCTTCGTGTGACCAGGCCATGGCACTTATGTCCGACCCCTCGGGGCTTTTTGACTCGTAGGAAAATGCTATCATCCAGGAGACCACACTTCTGCTTTCCAGCCTGATTCATGGTAACCCTCCCATTGCGGATGTGACTGCATTGAAGAAGCTATATAACGAAGGGAGCTTTCACTAGGATGTTTCCAATACACGATTACGAACTTTGAGTGATTATAATCCTAATTTCCATTTGGCATGCGATTTCTTTCCCACCATGTGAGCCATTTGGGAAGAGAGAGAGAGAAGTGATACGTATGGCACAGGGCCTTTCACTGTTTTGACAGCCGTGTGTCTTAATCTGTTTGTTGATGAGTGTGTTTCCCAGGGCTCACTGGGTGCTTGGGGCCCCCAGACTCCTCCTCGGGGATGCCAGCTGCTCCATTGACGGGTAGAGAGCACGGACACCGGGCAGACTGTCGTTGCTGCAGAAGGTCCCCCCACACCCCAGGTCTGCTGGAGCTCAGAGCAGTCGGAAGGCAGCGTCCTGAACGCCTGGCAGTCTAACCCCCGGCGACGCTCTTCCACACGCTCGCCCGCACGCTCGCTCCGCTGCTGGAGCCCACCCCCTGGCGACGCTCACTCCTATGGGCGAGCCACTCACACCTGCCCCGCCGGCGCCGGTGAAGAGCTGGGGACCCCCCGGAGTTGGTCACTCAGACAACGATGAGCACTGGACTGCCCGAGGGGACAGAGAAGAGCTGATGCTAAGTCTGGAACGGAACTCGGAGCCCCCGCCAGGAAACACAAGGCTAGTTAGACGGCGAATGTCTCCAAAGGGCAACTGACCCTGCTCTTGGGCCCTGCAGGCGACCAGTTCAGGGCTGCGGTCGGTCACCTCTGGGGAAGGAGAGGAGGCCCGGAGGGGACTCTGCCATGGCCCAGGTGTGCAGGCCGGTGGGGGCACACGGCTCTGTGCTACGGTGCATCTCCGGCTTGGCCGTCTGCCCGCAGGATCGCCACCACTCTGCGTGCGTGTTGGTTACGAGACGACCAAGTTCACATCCCAGACAACGAAGAGCAGCCACTCCTCACAGATCTACCACTTTCTGTTCCCCAAACTCACATCTGTCCCTGGATGGAAGCCCGCTCCCCCGCTAACATCTTTTGGGGAAACCTGCCCTGATTCCAGGGCTTGGCCTGGAGGCCGTGGGACCTGCTGCCATCCCCCGTGGGCCTCCAGGCACGTCTGTGTCCCCGACGGCAGGAACCGGCTAGCACAGACTTCCCCCCACTGAGTAGCACCCAGGCCAACGGCTGGGTCGGCAAGTCCCTGACACTGCCACAGGGCAACGTCACAGAGCCTCGGGCCACACCCCACGCAGGCCACATAACCTCGCCCAGCCCGACTCCACCCGCCAGAGGGACCACGAGGACCCTCGGCGACTTCACGCTAGCCTGAAATGACATCAGCAGGGCACTGGGGGCCCTTGTGAGGAGGACGCTGAGTGACAGCCCCACACCCGCCGTGTCCTCATCTGTAAGTGCACCATCACACGCACACATGCACACGAGCACGTAGGCGCACACATTCATACACACGCATTCCCCTCTCAACCAAATCTTCCCTCTCAAAACACGACTAAAGCGCCACGGACGTGATATGCCCGACGTGTTCCGAACACTGACCACCTGCTCTCCCACACTGCTCGGGCTCCCTTCACTCCGCGCAGACGTGATGATGCTCGTGGCTTTACGCTCAGCCACCTGAGCGCCGGGCAGAGAACGGGCCCCTCCGAAACGTCTCTGCGTCTTTCCCGTGCACCAGAACCGGGTGCGGGTGTGTATTCCAAGGTCACCTGCACGTTGCCAGGTCCTGCTTCTGACCAGGAAGGGACGCACTGCAGGTCTGTGGCTGGGGGCACGCAGGTCCCCCGCGAGCCTGTTCCCATCAGTCCATATTTCCAAGTTCCCCCTGGTGAGTCCCTGACATAAAACCATGAGGTTCCGGAGCATCTGGTAAGAATCAGAACCAATCCCCTCATCTGGCCTGCATAACAAGGGCGGGGGACCAGCAGTGTAGACATCCCCGGGGGCCTCCATAACAAGGGCGGGGGACCAGCAGTGTAGACATCCCCAGGGGCCTCCATAACAAGGGCGGGGGACCAGCAGTGTAGACATCCCCGGGGGCCTCCATAACGAGGGCGGGGGACCAGCAGTGTAGACATCCCTGGGGGCCTCTATAACGAGGGCGGGGGACCAGCAGTGTAGACATCCCCGGGGGTCTGGTTGGAGCCCCACCCCACACCCAGGGCACCTGATAGGCACTAAAGCCGGGGACACAGAGCGGTGGCTCTGGGGCTCACTTGGCTCAGACGAGGACCTTGAGCATCTCTCTGAGCCGAGAGTCAAGGCCCCAGCCCCAGGATGGAGTGACACCCAGCCAGCAAGGGCAGCACCGGCCTGAAGAAATACCAAGCACCTGCCCGGGACCCAGAAATCAGCCTCCACTTTAGGCCTCGTCTGCTTCCATTCCCACAACCAACCAAAGTGATCGCTCCAGAAAGAAAAGCAAGCGTGCCCCACTGTGTCACCCCCTCCTGAAAAGGCATCAGGAGCTGCCGTTGCTCACGGATCTTCAACAAGACCCAAGGGCCGGGCCGGCCTGGCCCCTCACACTGCTCCTTCCGTCCTGCCTGGTGCCCGACCCCCAGCCGCCCCCAAGAGCAGACGCACTGAGCTCCCTGCGAGGACGTGACTGCCCGTGCTGGCCGCCGCACCTGCCGTGTGGCCCGGTGCCAGTGCGGCGGCTGAGACCTCGTCAGCGGGCAACCTTCTCCGGGCAGGGCTGTCTGGACACCACAGCCTGGAGCACCCCGATGGCTGCAGCGGTCCCTGCCACTGTGACCCAAGAATGCCCTGACCAGTTGCACATGCCCACAGGGCAGCCGAGTGGACCTAGGGCAGCAGGAGGAACAGAGCCCCTGCCGCCCGCCTTTGACGAGCGACGCGGTCCCCAGCTAGAAGCTGCGAGGTCCGAGGTGACTCAGAGAATGTGGATGGTCGATTAAGCCGCGCTTAATAAAAAGTAAATTTAATTACACGGCATTTAGGTACTTGAATCACTTCGATAGAGTCTTGAATTGGATGTCGCTTATCACTACAAATTAGAAGCAAATGAATAAATATGCTATTATTTAGAAGTTACATTTTTCAAAGGAAGAGAAATAAACGAGTGGGTCGGGTACCTAAGGTCTTGGACGCCCCAGGGGATCGATTTTTCCTCGGTTACCCACATCTGCCAACAAGAGCGCCGGGCTGAGGGACCCACTGGGTGCGGGTCTGCGCCCACCCTCCCCCCTCACAAACCCGGGAGCTGGGACTGACCCCATCGGGCGCTTCCGTGCCCGTGTTGTAGGAAAACCAAACAGGGCTTTGAAGAGATTCTGGCTTGCCTTTATCTCCTCCAAATATTTTACTCTTCCTGATTTTGTCCCGATTTAGTCAATCTTCCCTGCATATTTATTAAACACCTGTTGTTTCTGTGCATTCCTTGGGTTTACTTATTTTTAAGTGAATTATTTCACCTCTGATCTGATTCTAAAAGATAAACAGATTTGTTTCTATTTCCGCTGGCCACCTGATGCTTATGAAAAGCTCAGGGAACCAATTCCATGGAAAGGAAGCACCCCGAGACACCCCACTTTTCCACGCTACTTTCGTTAACTTCTGGCTGGCGAGGGAGTTAAGTCTTGCACACGGCTCGGAAGCCACCGGGCCACCTTCCACATCCGCGGCCGGCGGGCTGCTGAGCCGAGACAGTCTGAGAAACAGAAGGGGCCGAGTGTGCACTCAAGCCCCCCGCGGCCTCCTGACAGTGGGGCCTCCCGCAGCGGGGCTGAGCAGGTGCTCTCTGGTTTTTAGAACGTTTGTCTTACAGTAGTTCGTCCATGTTAATTGAATTAAATTTAAATTAATTTGGAGGTAGAAAGTGTAAATACAACAATTTTCAGTTAAGGCCACAGCCTCCCACTGCCCTGCCCAGTCCCGAGGAGGCCACGGCCGTCAGCTGTGCTGCCCTTTCAGCGCTAACTGCCCTCTCTCCTCTTTCAACGACCCCCCGGAAAGCGGCGCCCATCTAGCCCTCGCCCCTGAGGCCACCCTGCCTTCCCCGTGCGCCCACCCTCTCAGCCGGCCCCGCGCCGGCCCCGGGAAGCCCCCACCCGCCCAGCTCGCCGGTCCTTCGAGGCTCCATCTGGTTCGCAGCCCATGTCCCACCCATCCCATCTTGTCAGTGCGAATTTTCACTTTAAACTTTATATGAATTAACCATGTGCCGCTGTACCGTCGCTGTAGCAAGAACTCTGTCCTTAGACACGGGCGCTCCCTCGGGGCTGTGGTGTCATCTCACATGCCACGAGCCCAGCGCCCACAAGCCTTCCCCGCGCACCCACCCCGTCAGCCCAGCCCGGTGCAGGGGCTCTCAAGACGGCAGGCCGGCCACCAGACGGACGGCACAAGAGAGGACGCGCCCAGAGCCAGAGGCCTCACGGATGCAGGAGGGATCCTAGGAACCCACGCTCAGGCCAGGACCCCGTGGTGGGGAAGGAGCCCATTGAGCCCCAGCCTGAGGTGGGGGAGACCAAAGAGGCAGAGCGGGGACCACAGAGGAGGCCATGGCATCGTCGGCACTCGGAGAAGTCTCAAAACTGAGACGACAGCCGTGGGGGGAGCCTGCCAGGCTTCTGTGAGGTGCAGCCCCCCAGGGGCACAGGGGTGGGCAGACGTGCGCCCGACAGAGCAAGCTGAGATGGCAAGGGTCCAAGCTGGGGGACAGGAGGTCACATGTGTCCAGGCAGCCTCAGGATCCAGCACCCACGGCGACAGGGACGTGATGTCTCTCAGAATCGGTGGGACCTGAGTGCCGAGGACAGGCTACACCCCACAGGCAAGCTGCTCACATCCCTGCCGGACCCGCACAATAGCACCATGAACACGTGAGCCTCCGTCCTCACTGGAGAGAAGGAACAGAAAGAGGGGCCAAGGCACCTGCCTCCCTGTGTCCTCAAAGGGGGACACGTGTGGGGCTCACAAAATCATTTTCCTTCAAAGCCACACAGGACTGGCTGAGAGAGCTGAGTGACCCTGGGAGATGGCTGGGAGCCGGGCCCCCAGACGGCCCCCAGATGAGCTGAGCTTGATCTCAGGCATCACTGACATTCTGGGCGGACAACCCCGTGTTGTCGGGTCGTCCCACGTACTATAGGGCATAGCAGCACCCCCAGCCTGCCCCCAAGATGCCAGTAGGACTCTCCAGGCCGCAACAACCAAAACAGGATCCAGACACCACCAGAGGTCCCCTGGGGCCTCAAGAGGGCCCCTGTGTTTAAGGCTCACGAGCGGAGCGACCACAGCGCCCCGACATTCCCAGCAGGAAAGTGGACACACCTCTCTCGGAAACTGTTCGCCAGGTGCTTCTACAGTCGAACACAGATTCACCCCGTGACCGGCCATCGCGCTCACAGAGATGAAACCCAGGCATTCAAAAACCTAGACACAGATGTTCACAGCAGCTTTACTTGTGAACGCCGAAGCTGGAAACGGTCCACGTGTCCTTCCACAGGTTCACAGATAAACAGACAGTCCATCCACGCCACCGAGGACCACCCGGCAGTGAGAGGAGCCCCGACGTGCGAGCCCCCGGGTAGGCACCCGGCAGCGCCTACCGCACGATCCAAGGTCAGAACGGAAGCGAGCCAGGGGCTCCCAGGGGAGCGGTGATGACGTAGGGCAACCACCTGCCCTGGTGACCCCCAGACTTTCCCGCGGAAACGAGACAGTTAGCACTGCGGTGACCATGTGGGGCTGACACGGGGGAGCGAACGGTGACGGAAGGGCTCTTCATCCTGACCGCGCGGGCAGGCCCGCAAATCTACGCGTCTGGTAGGTGTGGAACTCTGCACCAAGAGGGGAAAAAAAAAAAAAAACCCTCTAATTTTGTTACACGAGAATTATTAAAACAAAACAAAAATGCATGTACAGAATCTCTTCTAAGGGGGCGGTGAGGCGCTGGCTCCAGACCTCCGTGGGAGAAGGGACACAGCGCCCACTTTGCCCACGCCAGCCCGCCTCCGAGTCCTGGCTGCGCCTCTCAGAAGCCACAGCCCACACCCGGAAGCCTCCGCGCGGCCTCCCTGCCTCCCAGCCCGTGCCTGAGTCCCTCCAGGAATGGCTCCCCTCTGCTGGGTGGGTTTCGTCTGTGGCCACACAGTTCCCAGGCAGGATCTCCAGTGTTTCCTCAGACCGGAGAGCAGGTGCAGCAAGAGGTCATGGGACAGACTGGCTCAAGGTCATACACGCCCATTCGGAGGTCATGGGACAGACTGGCTCAAGGTCATACAAGCCCATTCGGAGGTCATGTGACAGATTCACTCAAGGTCATACACGCCCATTTGGAGGTTGTGACAGACTGGCTCAAGGTCATACACACCCCTGTTTGGAGGTCATGTGACAGATTCACTCAAGGTCATACACGCCCCTGTTTAGAGGTCATGTCATGGACTTGCTCAAGGTCATACATGCCCGTTTGGAGGTCACGGGACAGACTCACTCAAGGTCATACACGCCCCTGTTTGAAGGTCATGTGACAGGCTCGCTCAAGGTCATACACGCCCATTCGGAGGTCATGTGACAGGCTCACTCGAGGTCATACACGCCCCTGTTTGGAGGTCATGTGACAGGCTCGCTCGAGGTCATACACGCCCCTGTTTGGAGGTCATGTGACAGACTGGCTCAAGGTCATATACGCCCCTGTTTGGAGGTCATGTGACAGACTGGCTCAAGGTCATATATGCCCCTGTTTGGAGGTCATGTGACAGATTCACTCAAGGTCATACACGCCCCTGTTTAGAGGTCATGTCATGGACTTGCTCAAGGTCATACATGCCCGTTTGGAGGTCACATGACAGACTCACTCAAGGTCATACATGCCCATTTGCAGGTCATGTGACAGACTGCTCAAGGTCATACATGCCCGTAGCTGCAAAGGTAGCAGAGGCCACATGGGCCATGGGACAAGTGGGAGCTTGGCCGTTGGGCTCCGTGTCTTAGACTCCCACTGCCAGGGTATCAGGGTCTTCTCCGTGGTCAGCTACTGAGTTTGGAGAAAGGCGGGGCTTTCTGACCCTCTGGACCCCAACCTCCCTGGCCTGGAAGGCGAAGGTCGCCCACAGAGCCGTTAGGCAGCCGCAGGAGGCAAGGATGCGTGTGTGTGGGAGACGGGGCACTCGGAAGCAGCTGAAAGCACAGCCCCAGACGCGCTGGGCAGCAGGATCCCCCACACTCTCTGGAACTGGGCCTGGAACCAGGCCTCCATGTCCAGGACTGAGCGGCGGCTAGGACCAGCTAAGGGTCTGGGGGGGAGGCAGCAACTTCTGCAGCTGTCCGCCCAGCTGGCCATGAGCTGAGCAGAGGCCACCAGAAAAGGTGAGGCCATGTCCTGCTGCCGCCTGTGGACCCCCAGGTCCTCAGTCTACTAATGGGGAGCCCCGCCTCCTCGAAGGGAAAGAACTGTCTGCAGCACCCTTCCTAAAGTTGCCAGGCCCTCTGGAGGCCCCTCACTTGCCCATGTGGCACAGGGGACCCAGCTTCTCCCGACGTGGGGGTGGAGGCTTCCCCAGCTTGGACCCTCAGGGAAATGGTAAAAGAGGATGGGATTCTCCAGGAAGGTCCTGTGTCTTCTGGATGGCATGTGTGACAGGTGTTCCAATACTGTAGTTCCTGTACCGTACCCTCTACCAAAATCTGCAGAGAGCCTTCCAGATCCCACCTCCACAAAACAGACTGTCTGTTTGTTAACTGTCACCTGCAAGCAGGAGGCCAAAGGCTGCAAGTAAATACTGAGGAGGAGGAGGGGGAGGAGGGGAAGGAAGAGGAGGAGGAGGAGGAGGAGTGCAGGAAGAGGAAAAGGAGGAGAAGGAGGAATAGGAAAGGGGGAGGAGGGCAGGACGAGGAGGAGGAAGAGGAGGAGGAGGGGGAGGAGGAAAGGGAGGAGGGTCAGGACAGGAGGAGGAGGAGTTTCGG